>OVAV01002381.1:0-11297 GCA_900406375.1 Iberis amara
TCCTGACGGATCCTATCCGTCAGCAAATGATCCGTCAGGAAATTCGTGACGGATTTCTGACGGACATTTAGTGACGGATTCCTGACGGACATATAATTGACGGATACATCCGTCACTAAATGTCCGTCAGGAATCCGTNATTAACAAATACTGACCATTTAGAACTGACGGACCAAATCCGTCATGAATCCGTAAGGATTCCTTGATCGTGACGGAATCATGACGGATTTGTCCGTCATGTTTTTCCTGCTTTCTTGTAGTGAATTCCAAATTCAATAGCACTGAAAAGGCCTCTCTCCAAAAGTGAAGTCAAATGTTAGAGGCTTGGCCCCAAAGTTCACGGTTAGCATAAAAACATATATATGAATTCTGATACATAAGTAACATAACTAGGAGTGGGACGGAACAAATACCATGTAGTTTTAAGGTAACCGCGATTCGTTCTGTACGGATAATCAAAATTTTAATTAATTTGTATTTGCTCTGTTGTTATTCGGATATCTGAAAATCCATATAATCGTTAAAATCCGAATATTTGTCGGATATCCGTTTCGCTTCGTACGAATAATCAAACTTCTAATCCGTTTTTGCTCCGCTGTTATTAAGATATCTGAAAATCTAGATATCCGTTAAAATTCAAATATTCGTCGGATATCCAATTTGCTCCGTAATAAAAGACAACATAGTAAAAAAATGTGATATATTTAAAAATTACAATTTAACAAAATGACAAACATTTTATGTACACCATATATTAGTTTTCGTTTTCTTTATTAAAATATAGTAAAAAATAAATTTTATAAATAATAATTTGTTAATATTATATGAATATAATAAAATATATTATATATGTAATTATTTAACTATATAAATATATACATATATGTGTAAAAAGGAGCGGATCAGATATCCCGTTTATAAAATTTTAGTATTTGTGATTTGCTTCTTTTTTGAAGGATACTTAATTTTGATATTTGCTTTACTTTATAATTTTACGGATATCCAAATTTTTCGGATTGAATCGAAGCAAATAACGAATCAAAGAAAATAACGGATCGAAACAGATCTAACGAATATTTTGATCAGTCCTAAACATAACTATTCAATTAATCAAAAAAAAAATAGAAATAACACAAGAAAAAAAGGAATGGAACACTTTTATGCCACAAATCATATACAACATCAACTTCTTTTCAAATCACAAATCAAAGCTTTTGTAACATCGTCACCACTTCTCTTAAAAATCAATTTGGTACAACTTTGAAGGAAACATAGTCAATATTTTGTGAATGATTCGATAACTTCATTAAACAAGAAAATGACTTATCAAGCCCTACTACAACTAAGTTGAAAAATAAGACTCAACTACTACAACTAAGGACTCAACTACTTAACTTAATCAACTCCTACAAACTAGATAACTATGTCAAATTGACTTAGGGAATATAATCTAATTAAACCAAAATAAATCAACAAATTCCTCCCTTTAAACTGAAAATCATTGCTAATCTTCAGTTTAACACTTTCAAGCTTCTGAATCCAAGTTTGCTTCTCAACTTCTCGAATTGATCCAGCTTGATAGGCTTTGTCATAATGTCAACCACTTGATTGTTTGGATTTCGAACAGAATTACAATTCTCCATTTTAAATATTTTCAATACCTCTTTAGCATATTTCTTCTGAGAAATGTGTATTTCATTATGTTCTTAATGTACTTCAACTCCAAGAAAGAACTTCATTTTTCTCATGTCTGTCATCTCAAATTCTTTCTGCATTGATGCTTTAAACTCCAAACAAGCCTGCTCATTACTTCCAGTGTAAACAAGATCATCAACATAAAAACTTACGACCAATAAACTTTATGTAGATTTCTTCAAGAAGAGTGTATGATCATAATTGCTCTTTACAAAGCCTTCTCTTTTGAAATAACCTTCAATTCTGCTAAACCAGACCCTTAGTGCATGCTTTAACCCATAGAGAATCTTTTTTAGCATGTAAACTTTGTCTTCCTCCCCTACTTTGACAAATCCCTCAGGCTGATCAACATACACTTCTTCATTTAACTCTTCATACAAGAAAGCACTTTTTACATCTAGTTGGTAAACAAACCATCCTCTTTATGTTGCAACAGCCAACAAACTTCTTATAATGCCCCATCTAGCCGCTGGAGCAAAGACTTCAATATAGTATATCCCTCCTATTTGTGAATAACCTTTTGCAACTAGTCGGGCCTTGCGTTTCTCCACTTTTCCTTCTTCATTGAGCTTTGTCTTGTATACCCATTTGACTCCAATTCTCTTGGCTTGTTCTGGTAAATGTACAAGCTCCCAGAAGTGGTTTCTCTCAATAGAAATAATCTCAGCTTCCATCGCATTATGCCATTTTTGATCTTTTACAGCATCAATGTAATGCAATGGATCATCTGAGGAGATATGTAATGCTAACATAGCAAGGTTGTTTATATCTTCCTCCCCTATCTCCTCACCACTCACAAAGTCACGCATCCAAACAGGTGGTCTTTTCTGTATCCTTGAACTTTTTCCAAGTTCAATTCTTCTAGTTTCAGTTCTTGGTGGTTCGGTAGGCACTACTACTTCTTGTTCTACAGTCTCTTAAGTATCTGCAATTTCTCCTGCATCATTATCACACTCATTAGCATCACTTTCATGAGTGTCATCATTGTCTTCTTCTTCATCTATTTCTTCCCCATCATCAACTTTTTCATCATCACTCCAAGCTAAAGTGTTTGAATATGTTCTGCTTAAGTTCCAATCCCACTTAGCATATTCTTCAAAGATGACATCACGGCTAACAACAATTTTCTTTGTCTTGGGATTATACAGGCGATAGGCCTGGGATTCATCACTTACACCAAGCAAAATTTATTTGTGATTTCTGTCATCAAGTTTTATGCGCATTTGTTCAGGTATATGGACATGTCCAACATATCCAAATACTCTGAAATAATCAACCTTTGGCTTTATACCTGACCACATTTCTTCAGGCACCACCATGTCCTTGACTGATTTTGTGAAATTTCTGTTCAGAACATGAGTTGTCCCATCTAGCTGCCTCTGGCCATAAACTTCTTGGCATTTCTTTTTCATTCAACAGACAACGCACCATATTCATCATGGTTCTGTTTCTTCTTTTAGCAACTCCATTCTACTGTGGTGAATATATAGCTATTAATTGTCTTTTAATGCCATTGTCATTGTAAAACTTATTGAAAGCATATGATGTAAACTCGCCTCCTCTGTCTATTCTTGAGCTTCGTATCACAATGTTTGCTTCCTTTTCTACCAATTCTTTGAAGACTTTGAATGCTTGCGCCTTTTCAACAAGAAAGTAGATCCATGTCTTCCTAGAGAAGTCATCAACTAACACAAACAGATAACGATTGCCAGCTTGAGAAATTAGAGTGATTGGCCCACAAAGATCTGCATGTATCAACTCTAATTTCTCTGATGCTCTCCACTTGCTCCTTTTAGAGAATTTTTCTCTTTGTTGCTTTCCTATGTTGCATATTGAACATACCTTCTTTTCATTCTGTAAGTTTGGTAATCCTTTTACCATTTCCTTTTTTCTGCATTATCTGAATAAACTTGTTGTTCAGATGGCCAAATCTACGATGCCACAAGATATCTACATCTTCATCTTATGTCTTGAGGCAGTTTGCAATTGTTGGTTTCTTCACCACACTTGCCATAAACAATGCTGGTCCTAAGGTATTTGATGCTTAAAGTTGAGGACAAAAATGATGCCTTTTAACCATATACATTTAGTAAGTGGGGATCGAACCCGTCCCAAGGAATCCTCATAGAGGCACGCTTAACCAACTGTGCTACATTATAACTGATTTTTAATGCCCCTAAAATTTATATAAATTATGCGCATGAATCCCTTCCTTCTCCAGCTTCCCATCAAGGCCAGGCCTGGCCATAAACATGTGATTTTTTAGTCATGTTTGTTTCAACAATTAAGCCTCTTTGTGCATGAAATATTTTGCACATCCTATTCTCCATGATAATTGACATATTCTTCTCCTACAAGTGCCCAATACTCAAGAGATTATTGGCCAGATTTGGGACATAATAAACATCTATTACTACTTGAAGAACTCCTTCCATTTTAACTATAATGTTTCTTTTTCCTTCAACACTGAGCTTTGATCCATTGCCCAATCTGACAGTGTGTCTAAAGCTCTCATCTATCCTTGCAAACAAGATTTTCCCCTGTCATATGGTTTGAACATCCCGAGTCTAAGAACCACACGCCATATTCTTCTGTATTATTTGATTCTACATGTGCCATAAGCAACATCTCCTCTTCTTCATCAAACACAACATAGTTTGCTCTCTTTTCTTGATTTGTGCATTCATATTGGTAATGCCCCATTCTCCCACATCTGTAACACTTAATTGCAGACCTGTTCACAAATGATTTGCCTCTTCCTCGTCCTTGGGAACTATTTCCTCATCTTCGATAGTTCCACCTTCCTCTTCCTCAAGCATTTTTGGGCTCATTTTCAACTTGCAGAACTTGTTGTTCTGCATCTTTCTCAGTTATCTTGCATTCATGTACTTGTAGTGACGCTTGTAGCTCATCTACAGAGAGAAGATCTATGTCCTTTGATTCTTCAATAGAGCAAACCACATAGTTGAACTTTTCTGTAAGACTCCTGAGAATCTTTTCAACAATCTTCACATCTTCCATCACTTCTCCACATGTGCGCATATCATTTTCTGTCTCCAATACTCTAGCAAAATAGTTAGTCACACTCTCTCCATTCTTCATCATAAGAGTCTCAAAAGCCCTTCTGAGTCTTTGTAAATGTGCTTGCTTGACCCTAGCATTTCTTTCATGCTTAACTTTTATTGATTCCAATAGTTGCTTTGTTGTTTCCTTGTGAGTGGTTGTCTTCAATGTGGCTTTTTCAATTGATTGAAACAAGTAGTTCTTTGCCTTAAGATCCTTCAGTTGAGCTTCATCAAGTAACCTTTGTTGTGTTTGATAAAGAGCATTGAGTGTTCTTAATTCCTCATAACTCGGATTGATGACACTCCAATACTCCTTTGATCTCAAAAGATTCTCCATGATCAAGTTCCAATGATCATAGTCTCCATCAAACTTGGGAACATCTGGTGCAGAGAAACTTGTCGAATCTGCCATTTTCTCCTTTCAACGATTAAGTGCTTTGATACCAGATGAAGTAAACAGAGCCAATGTTTTGTGAATGATTCGATAACTTCATTAAACAAGAAAATGGCTTATAAAGCCTTACAACAACTAAGCTGAAAATAAGACTCAACTACTACAACTAAGGACTCAACTACTTGACTTAATCAACTCCTACAAACCAGATATCCATATCAAATTGACTTAGGGAATATAATCTAATTAAACTGAAATAAACCAACAAATTTTTTATCTAATTATGCTTGCTCTTCCCCCTTTAGCATTTTTCCTGCAATGCTTTATAGTTTATTTCGCATAACCTTTTCTAACTTGGGAAGAAGATAGTGAGATTGAGAGAAAAGGGATAAGTAGTGTGTTTTATTTTGCCTCAGGTATATACCTAATCTGGTTCGTGGAAGCTGGCTGAAGCGTGGAGCAGTTGTCATTGATATTGGAACATGTCTGTTGAGGTACAAAAGAAACTATTTTCTTTAACATATCAGAAGTTTTTATAATTCCTAGTGAAAGAAGACTTGTAAATTGAATTCAAATGAATCTTGTTGTGATTTTTTTGTTGTTTGTAGTTAGACATCGGAGTTTGCTATGCTATCACAACACCCAGAAAATGATATGGCAGGATAGTACGTAGTTGGATCGTTTGTAATTTGCATCTTTAAATCAAAGATGGAGGTATTAAAGGATCCAATCCAAAAGCTCAATCGAGAAGCCCAACATTTGTTTAGGGTTTATTTCTAAGTAGTATAAATATCAAACTTAAGAGAACAATGATTGTATCCTAGAGTTGCCACTTTATGAAATCAATCTACAAATTATTGTGTTCTTGCTGACAATCTAGTGTTGTTCTTTCCTTTTTCATTTCCTTTCCATATGAATAAAGTTTTAATAAGCTATTTTATTATCTTAGTTTTAATCTTATTTTCTATGAATCCACTACTTTGGATTCACTTACTTGGTATCAGAGCCACAAGACTTGGGATTTATGGATTTCAATCTCAGCAGCATCTTGCTTTCTAGCTTCTCTTGCAGTCAATTCTAATTTGTTAGAAAAAAATCAGCGAATCTATAAGAAGATAATACTAGTTGTATTTCTCTTCTTCTATTTGGGCTTGATTATTTGGCCAAGTTTTTATCATACTCAAAAGGAAGTGAATTGATCTTATGGTCTCCAACAATGTCAGGAGCTTTACTCATAGGAGTAAGCTAAATACAATTTTGAAGTCATTGTAATTTGGTTGCTAGACGAAGTTGAAAGAAAAAAAAGATTATGTTGATTGGGAGATTTCTATGTGCAAGTTATTTTCCAGGAGATCATTGATTGAAAATCAAGCATCACGTTAACCTTGATAATGTGCCTTTCTGTTTCATGAAACTAGTGTTGATGATGATTGGATTTAGATATCTATTTGGAATCATGAAGCTAGACGTTAATAGGACCATTTCTGGGTTGATTATGGACTGATGGATGAGTTTAGGATGGTAGTTTATGCGCGCACAAGCTGTTTGATTAAATGTTCAAGAGAAAGACAGCTTTTATTGGTTTATGGATGAGAGTTAGTGAATCGTAGAAGCACCTTACATTGCTAATTCTGGGATAACAACTACTATAGTGGATTTGGTTCTCTTTCGTCAAGTGATTGATACTGCTTATATGCCACAGTTGTTCGCCACTAATCCAAGTATGAATGGGAGTAAAGCTTGCTCTACAAGTACAAGAGATACCTCTAAGAGAGTATTGCTTGCTTTACATGTACAAGTTAGTTGGTTTTTATGAGAGACTACTGCTAGCTCTCCAATTTTGACCGGATTGATCTTGTTTGGTCACTCAACAATTGTTTTCCTATCTTTGGCGAATTGGGAAATTTATCTACATCTCTTAATGCTTCTTCATTGACTTCTCATGCTTTTTTTATGACATTGTCTACATGTGCATGCTCAAACTCCGCCTCGTGTTTACACATGATGCAAAATTTGCGAGGGAGTATTAGAGGATCCAATCCAAAAACTCAATTGAGAAGTCCAACATGTGTTTAGGATTTACTTCTAAATAGTTTTTTTTTGTGGTGCACAACTACTTCTAAATAGTATAAATATCAAACTTAAAAGAACAATGACTATAACCTAAAATTGCCACTTTATGAAATCAATCTACAAATTATTGTGATTTTGGTGACAATCTAGTGTTCTTTTTTTCTTTTTCATTTCCTTTCCATATGAATAAAACTTTAATAAACTATTTTATTATTTTAATTTTAATTTTATTTTCTATGAATCGACTACTTTGGATTCACTTACAGGAGAATGAGTCAAGCAAGATGAAGGATCACGAAACAAATGCTTCCTCTAATATTCACGTATTTTTCACTTCACTTTCACCTTGAGGTGCTGAAGTGTAGAAGAAAAGTATGATACACATGATTGATAATGTATGAAGAGTAATAAACAAATCAAAGCTCTGTTTAACACAACAAATACTTCTTTATTAAACTTAATTTGTTTGATCTTTCTACAAAGACTCAACCCAACCAGGTTTTACACAATCTTATACTCTATCAGATTGTCACCTAAAGTTTAACAAAACAAAGCCCACTCAATCACTCAACTTGTGATCCTCTCTAAGGCTTAGGAACACTCACCAGAAACAACACTCTTTTTTCAAAGAGCTGAATCACGAAAAACTTAGCAAAGATAAAGAGAAAAGTGTTAATCCTAAACAACCACTTTTCTCTTTATTTATACACTCCCCAAAACCCTAAGGAATATTTCCTTAAACCTAAATCTCAACCGAATTCTCTTTCTATTCTCAAATATCTTCTACTAAGATATTCTCGCATTATCTCTTTCCTTGTTTTGATTTCCCAAACCAAATCTTCCAAAACAACTTAGCTTCAGCGTATATCTTGTTTCGAAATCTTAACCTCCATATCTTCTCAAGATCTTCTTCACATAATATCCGCTTCAATGTTCGTTGATCCTCTATCAGCTCTCTGATTTCATCAGCTCCTTGATCAAGTCTGCAACAGTCTTCTGATTTCATCAGCTCCTTGATCAAGTCTGCAACAGTCTTTTGATTTCATCATCTCTTTGATTGTAGACTTTCAATGATTTGCATGGGTTTGATACCAAATAAAGTTTTTTCGTATTTTAGTTAACTTTTCTTTTTTGCAAATTTGTTTTGACAAACGATCCAATGAAAAAAGGTTTACATATGTTAATTACTTAATGTAATATTTTGTATTTTCCACTAATCAAACTTTTGATGTAATTGTTGCTTGTTATATTGAAGACCAGCCAATTAGAAATCTCTATCAATGATTTTTTTTTGTTAATAGAACATTAACGACTTAAACCGACCCAAAAGATCCGATTACCCAGTTAATCTTCTTAGTTATCTTTTTTATGGTAAGCTAAACCAAACCAATATAAACCACTCAATTTCAAATCGGTTAAGGAGTTTTGTCCGGCTCTGTAGAGAACAAGAATAAAGAAAAGGAGAAAAAGGATTCCGATTCCGAGTCTCTTGTTCCAAAGAGAAGAAAAAACGTCTGTGAGAGATCTGGGAAGTCTTGAAATGTGAAGGAAGAACAAAGAGAAATAGGGATCTGAGATTCAAAACTTTCTGCTAATTAAAAATGGTTTGGGAGAAAGAGAAAATCGTCGGAAGTTGTTTGTTCGGAGGAGCTGCTTTCGCCGTCGGAGCTTCCTTCCTCCATCTTTTCCTTAAAGGTGAGCTTCCTTTAGGCTTAGGTTTAGGTTCAGTTTTGGTTTCACCATTGAACAACTTGAGAAAACGGAGGCCCGTTCGCGTCTACATGGATGGTTGCTTCGACATGATGCATTATGGCCACTGCAATGCCCTGCGACAAGCTCGTGCTCTCGGTGACCAATTGGTCGTCGGTGTTGTTAGCGACGAAGAAATCATAGCGAACAAGGGACCTCCTGTTACGCCTCTACACGAGAGGTCTCTTTCCGATCTCAATTTGTTGTTCCTCGTTTATATCCAATTGCGTATGCTTATTGTGATCTCGTTTGCTATCTCAGAATGACAATGGTCAGTGCTGTCAAGTGGGTGGATGAAGTCATATCGGACGCTCCTTACGCCATCACGGAAGAATTCATGAAGAAACTGTTCGATGAGTACCAGATCGATTACATCATCCATGGGGACGATCCATGTGTTCTTCCCGATGGAACCGATGCTTATGCACATGCTAAGAAAGCTGGTCGTTACAAGCAGATTAAGCGCACAGAAGGAGTTTCTAGCACTGATATCGTTGGTAAACCGAACATTGTCCCTTCCTTTGTAGGATCTGATCCTTGAAATGTGTAACCATATCATGTTTTTCTAAAGATTTTCGATTTACACAGGTCGCATGCTTCTTTGTGTAAGAGAAAGAGCCGTTAGTGACAGTCATAGTCATTCCTCTCTGCAAAGGCAATTTAGTCATGGGCATAATAGCCCAAAGTTTGAGGATGGAGGTTCTACTGCCGGTACTCGTGTCTCGCATTTTCTTCCTACCTCCCGCAGGATTGTTCAGTTTTCCAATGGCAAGGTACGCAACTCGTAAGAGTGTCATGTCCTCGTGTATTTCTACAAGTTATCTTACTCAGGCACAAAACTTAGATCTTTGGAATTGTATGTATCTATAATTGTAGTATCTGTTGCCTTATAATCTAGTAATTTGGAAGAGTAGAAGACCTTGATTTCTAACAGCTATGCAACTGCCTCTGAGCTTACTGTTTTTTCGGTTGTTTTGATTGTTAAAGATTTGAGCCGCATTACTTACCTCTTGAAACTAAATTAACAAGTTACTGGTTATCATCTTTTGATGTGTTTATCTATATTTTTCTTATTAAGTGACAGAAGGATGATTTACATCTCATTTCATAGCATATGTCAATTCATACAAGCTAGATTTAACTTAAGACTATTTTCCTTGATAGATTCACTTTTCCCTAACTTCTGTCTTTACTTAGTTTGTCCATTCTCCTTCTCATTTTGTATCTTATGATGATAGGGGCCAGGACCTGATGCACGCATAATATACATAGATGGTGCTTTTGATCTTTTCCATGCTGGCCATGTTGAGGTATAATAAGTTAATTTGGTGCACACACATTGAATTTGTATTTTTTTGTCGATTTATATGAAAGCTAATGTATATTTAACTACATATGGATACATATCTTATATATTTGTCAAGTAGTGCAACTAGAATTGCCTAAATGTTATTGAGCTTCTCTCAATGATGATTCTTGTTCTTGATTTAATTTGTACAGATTCTTAGGCGTGCTCGAGAGCTTGGAGATTTTCTTCTTGTTGGAATACATAATGATCAGACTGTCAGGTTAAAAAAACCTTAATTTTAGCATTCTGCTATATTTGTGATTGTCTTAGTTTTTATTTCCTTATCTTTTCCTTTAGATGCCCTGGCGCATGTTAATGCATTATGATATTGATCAATCTTACTGGTGATCTTAGTTTTAGGCAAAACAAAATAGTTCTTGACTCCATTTTGGTATCTACCTTAGATCCTGGTTGTGTTGAGCATTTGTAGATGTGCATAATTGCATCTCTTCTTAAGTTAGTCCGACCAAGTTGTTCTTGTTATACATTGCTCTGCAGTGCTAAAAGGGGAGCGCATCGCCCAATCATGAATCTCCATGAAAGGAGTTTAAGTGTTTTGGCATGCCGCTATGTAGATGAGGTGATCATTGGTGCTCCATGGGAAGTATCAAGAGATACGGTAAGCTTCTCTGATCTTAACTCAATCATACCCAAACCAGTTGGATCTGACATGCTTTGATATTGCAGATCACGACATTTGACATTTCGTTGGTGGTTCATGGGACAGTAGCCGAGAGTGACGATTTTCAAAAGGTAAAAACCAAGATTCAGATCCGAGTAAATGTGTATATAATAGCTAAAAGACAAAGCGATGTATTTACAGAGAATGTGTTTGATAATCTGACAGGAGGAAGACAATCCGTATGCGGTACCGATAAGCATGGGCATATTCCAAGTTCTTGAAAGCCCTCTTGATATCACAACATCCACCATAATCAAGAGGATTGTAGCCAACCATGAAGCTTATCAGGTT
>OVAV01002382.1:0-11293 GCA_900406375.1 Iberis amara
TATATATATATATATATATATATATATCCTCATTAATGGAAGATGTGTTATTGAAGAGGTTTGAATTTTTCATTTTTTCCTTTTAATACTTAGTTTATAATTGTTATGAAAATGTTCTATTGAAAATATGTCTTTTTATTTTTTTTCTTTTCTTTTAAAAATTTAATTAATGTTAAAAAAATATAGAGGTGCATTTGATAAGTTGTGTCTTTTACCATTTTTTATGCAATCTTAGAATGCTATTGAAAAGATGTTTCTTTTCATTTTTCTATTAGTATGACTTTTTATTTTTCCTTAAAAAAAACTTACTTTATAGTAGTTATGAAGATGTGTTATTGAAAAAGTATGTCTTTTCATTTTTTTCTTTTCTTCTAAAAAATTAATTATGCAATTTTAAAAATTAAAGAGATGCATTCCTTTTCTTTTTTAAAACTTTGTTATAATAGTTATGAAGATGTGCTATTGAAAAGATATGTCTTTTCATTTTTTTATTTTAAAATTTTTTAATATGCATTCTTAAATAAATAGATAAAATGCATTGAAAGATTGTGTTTCTAATAAAAGTGTCTTTAGATATTGTAAATGGAAGATGTTTTATTGACAATGTATGTGTTTCATTTTTTAAACTTATTTATGAAATTTTTATAAAATTATAGAGGTGCAATTGAAAAATTGTCTTTTGATATATTGGTGCATTTTATAGTATGTATTTTTTAAATTATATATATAATTATAATTCTAAATTTAATGAATTTTTTAATTTTATAAAACAAGATGAAACGTCACATTGTTTCATTTAAAAAGTTATAACTTTTCATGAAAAGACGCAACCTTTCGTTTATTATATATAACACTTACACTAAATTTTTTTTCTTATTTTTTGATTATTATTATGGCATTCTTTTTCTCAATCTTTTTTTGTTCTCAAAAACTTAACCAAGATGATTCAACTCAAGTTATAGGTATATATCTAATTTATTTTTCACTTGGTTTTACGTTTATTAAGAATTGTTTGATAATGAATAACAATGCTTTGAAATGAATATCTTTCATATTTTGTTTAGATGTTTTGTAGATAAAACAATAGTTAACTTTCACTTTTATTTGAAGAAAACATAGTGATGAAAACAAAGTGTTCATCTATTTCTAGATATCAATTATCAATAGTAGCAAATTTTATTGGATTGTATTTTATTCTTAGAAGATAGAAGATTGTATTTTCTTTAGAGATCTACTGCCTTTGAGAAATTATTTTTATTATGTTTGTCGGTATTATTGTAGTTGTAGCGAATAAAATAATTATGTTAAATGAGAAGAAGCATAAAGATCGAGGTATAATATGGGACAGTAAATAGTATTGATGAGGTTGTAATTGACGAACGTGGATTTTGGTGTTTATCATGACGTCAACCATCTTATTCAAATTCCAATTGCAGGCGTCTCAATAGTTTTATCATATTTTTACACAATGGTTTGTTGATTTCGTTTTTGGGGGTGGGAAGGACGTTAATTTTCACTTTAAGTTTTTTCAAAAATCAGACCGGACTGTCTGGTCCGACTGACAATCGTCCATCTAACTAATAGAGTTTGAGATTTATCGGAAACCATCTTTGAGTACCTTATTTTTGACAAAGTTGTTCATTATAAGATATGTTTATTTTATCACGATATGTTTATATGTTTTGAATTTTTTTTATTGCAGAGGGTCAATTAAGCCTTAATTTTCGTTATATGGACTTTTTAGCTATTAAAAATTGATTCTGAAAAGTATATAGTTTTAGCTCATCCATGATCAGTTATTAAAATTTTTTAAATTTATTCTAATAAATACTTTGAATTACATCACAGATAAATATCCAAAAACTTTAAATTTTAAAATTGATCAAGAAGTTGGAATTGTTTGACAAAACCAAATACAATCAGAAGGTAATTTTAATTAATTAATTAGAAAATAATTGTAAATTTAGTTAATAAAACAATAATATATTTGGAATATATTCGATATTTATCTGTAAGTTAATATTTTAGAACTATTCATTAATTATAGTGTTTTAAAGTATTAGTTATTAACAATTTTTATAGCTGATGAAGTACAAAATATATTAAATGATGAACGCATAGCAACATAGAAAGCAAAAGTAAGACTAAATTTAAAATTTTTATCATCATTATTTTTTACAATAATAATTTTAATTTTAAAGGAGCAATATTTTATGGTGGACAAATGTAGGTTGCATTGTGAGTTACTTTTTAAAAAGAGACTAAAAGTCTTTCAAGTTCAAAAATCAAAATCTTGGAAACAATTCAATTAATAATGTTGTATATAAAGAAGTGTAAATGAGCAAGTGATCCAATGGTAGTCACCCTTGCATTTATTGCATCAATTAGGGTTCGAACATTGTCGCTCTCAGTTGAGAGAAAACTACTTAGACACTAGGCTATAACGACAAAAAAAGAAGAAGTATATAATAATCTATAAATTATGTAATCAATTGTTAGTTGAAATTGATTTGGATAATTTTCATAAGTTAATAATTAATGGTTAATAAAAATATTATTATTACTTATATATAATGTAAAGTACCTTATATAATTTTTTTAAAAAAAGACACCGTAAATTTTTTTTAGTAATTTTTTCTTAAAATTTAATAAAGTATAAATTCTTATTAATATTAGCAATCCTAAAATATAGAAGATTTTCAATTGAGTTTTTATGAAATATTTTTATACAGTCCTCTAGAAATAAAGATGTGCTATTGAAAATGTGTGTCTCTCAATTGTTTTTATTATAAATAAATATTCTTAGAATTTCTTTTTAATGGAATAGGTGCTATTGAAAATATGTCTCTTAAATTAAATTTACAAAATTCTTATTAAATCATGATAATTGTAAAAGGTGCTTTTGAAAAGTTGTTCTAAAAATTTATATTTAAAATTCTCAAATTTTTATATTTATTATTATTTCATTATTTAATTTTTTATATTTAATAATGCAATCTTTAAAAAATTAAAGAGGTGCTATTGAAAACTTAATTTTACAAAATTTTTATTAAATCCTAAAAATTGTAAGAGGTGCTTGTGAAAAGTTGTCTCTGAAGTTTATATTTAAAATATCAAAAATTATATAAGTTATATTTGGAAACTATTAAATCCTTAAAAATTATATAAGTTATCTTTTAGTTTATTACTAATATTTTGGTATATTATATTGTATGTGTTACTTAATTTATTTTTTCAAATCATAATATGCTTGAAAAGGTGGGTTGGAATATCTTTATTTTTAACTTAGTGTTCTTAAATACCTATTGTTGATAAGAAATTATTATTATTTTTCTAAACACAAATACATTTAGCTATAAAAAAAAATAATTAGTTCATAAATTATACCTCTTTATGTAAGGACACTTTAAACCATCATGACTCTTAGATGCACCTTTTTAATTTACAACTGACAATATATATACTTTGGAAAGTTTCAATATAAAAGAACAAGAAATGAAACTACTAAAAAAATTTGTTGTGTAAAATTTTATTAAAAATTGCAATAATTCAATTAAAGATCTTATATATTTTGGGATGCAAACAAAAAGATGATAAATTATTCGAAGGATTCATATATTCTTCGTAATCTCAAACTAGATGATATTTTCAAACCTCCATACAACTTACATTTATTTTTACAACGTATTGTTTTTCTGCAGGAATGTGTTGAAAGTAAAATTATTGAAGCCTTATTTTTATATAGCATGAATATTATTGTACAAGAAATCATGAGAAAGGTTATAGTAGGTTGGTACATGCGGCAAGTAAAATGAATTCAAAATCAATGTATATCCTTGATATAATTTTTTGGGACAAGGTGAAATAATGAAAGGCTCCGCTTATATATCTAAGATTTGGAAATATAAATGGTTATTTGATAATAATAATTGATAATATGCGATTCAATCCAATGTATTCTTCCGATAATATCTTTTTTTAGCACAATAAAAATTTTAAAATACTCATTTTTTTGAGCGGCACGCACAAATTATTTGCCTAGTTTTCATAGTAAAAATAATAAAATTGTAAGAAAAAACCTATGAAACAGCAAAAAAAAAAAATTGTTGCGCGGCTAAACACACCAAAAGTGAACCAATTATATTGTCACACGTATGCGACCAGCTAACAGCGTAACGTTTAATGTAGGAAATCTTGTCAGTTTTATACTACGACGGAAAATACACAGCGGGTAAAAGATTTAAACGGCATGCATTCGTGCGGGCTGTTGAAAGCGAGAGATTTCAAAAGTTTTAAGTAAATTAATATGATAAGCTCATTAATTAATATTTAAAATAAAATTATACAGAACTCGTCTTCAATGTCTCACTCTCTATCCAAAGAAATAATTAAAAAGGAGAAGACGAATTTTGGAAAAACGACTTGTCGTCTTCGTAATCTGTCTTTTTGCATTTCGCCGGAAACTTTTGATTCGTAGATTGGAGTATCCGTAATTCCTCTTTCTACCGCCCCATATATAAATCCTTGGCCTCTCTCGATTCTTCGATTGAAAAAGTGAATCATTGTGTTTAGATTAATATAGGAAAATGGATTCCGATACCTCGCACGATCGTCTCTCGTCCGCTTCAAGAAGATACCAGCTTGATTTCTTATCGCGATCTGGTAATGTTGATATTTATTCACACCTTTGCTAATAATTTTGATTTGAGATTCAATTTTCTACTTGGAATTGTGTGAAAAAATTAGTGAATTTAAAGCTCAATTGTCTTCTAAATTAATTTTTAATTATGTTCGTACGATTCATAAAATGGAGATTTGTTTGATCGATGTTGATATTGATTTTTTACTCGATTTCTGAGAAAAATGAATGAAAAATATGTCGGAATATTGTTTATGTCTTTGCGGCATTATACTCATATGAGAATATATTAATTAAAGCGTGTGTGCAAGTTTATACGAAGAGTTTGTTTTTGGGTTTTAATTCTCAAAAGTTGGAAACTTGATTCTTGTTTGACTTAACAAGAAATACAAAACTTGTTGGTAAAACGTTCAAAGCTGGTCTCATAGGTTATGGACTCTTAGTTTCCAATGGGTTGTTACATAACTTGATGTTCCTTCTAAACCCCATTTACATTTTGTATTGCAACGGCGGCGGGCGAAAATGGAACGCATAATTAGTCTGCCATTATTTTTCTGTGCTTTGTTTTTGTAGTTGTAGCATTTCATATTGTTCTCTTTCCGTTGTACTTGACCAGAATTATTTTTGGTTAAAAACGCAGACAATTTCTTGGGGTTTGAGGAGATTGAGGGAGAAGATGACTTCAGGGAGGAGTATGCTTGCCCCTTCTGCTCAGAATATTTCGATATTGTGTCTCTATGCTGCCACATAGACGAAGAGCATCTTATGGATGCTAACAATGGGGTAAATATTTCCACATTGAGTTAAACTTATTTATTGTTTCATCACATGATTCTTGGAGATAGGACATAGCACTGTTCTTTGTTTTGCTCATGTTGCTATAATAAGAAGATTTGTTTTTGACAATTTTTGTGACTTGTAGGTGTGTCCTGTTTGTGCGGTGAAAGTGAGCTCTGATATGGTTGCTCATATAACCCTTCAACATGCAGATATGTTCAAGATATCCTTTTTTGCCATTTATATGTTTGAATTACCAATTTACTTATGTGATTCCTCAAAAGAGTGTGTTTCATACCTTAATGAAATATTACATGACTCGTAAAAGAAAATTAAGAAGAGGTGGTGCTCAATCCATGTTATCGATCTTGAAGAGAGAGTATCCTAATGGAAATTTTCAGAGCTTATTTGAAGGATCATCTCTTGTTGTATCTTCTTCTTTGTCCAATGTAGCTGCTGACCCTTTGCTGTCTTCGTTCATTTCACCAGTGGCTGATGACTTTTTCATTTCCGAGTCTAAAATTTTATGTGGAGATACAAGCTCGGCCAATAAAACATTGAGTCAGAGTTTGCCTGAACGGTATCCTTCCTCATTGTCAATTAGTTGAAATTTTACATTTCTGGTTACTCATCCGTGGCTCATCATTTTCTATGGAAATTTTGTAATTTGGATCAAGGAAATTAGTTGATCCCTTGTTAATTACAACTTAAACCTCTTGTGGTTTACAGGAATGTTGAAAAGCAGTCTCTTTCAGCAGAGGATCACAGAGAGAAGTTGAAACAGAGCGATTTCGTTCAAGGGATTTTGAGCTCTGTGATTCTTGTCGATGACGACTTATAAAGGAGATTCTTTATGCTAATATACTTCTCTACGGATTAGATCATTCAAGGATTGGAAAAACATAGCAGAATTGTTGTTTATAGGAACAAGTGATGTGGGGATAAAAAGCAGAATAATGTTTAAGAGCTTGGTAATGAAGAGTCAAGAGAGACAACATATTTACTCTCTAGTAAACACTCGATTTGTCTGTAGACTGTCGTAAAAAAGCAAATACGAAAAAAATGTATGTATTTGATCATATATATGCACCGAAATCTCTTCTGAAGAGTTCAGGTTTACTCCAGCTTTTACAATGGTGTTTGTATTGATTATTAATATTTTTTATTTATAGTGCGCATTAATTACCAGATTGTTTATAGGAAAAATATTGGACATCAAAAATTGCAGTTGTAAACCAAATCCTTTTGTATTTATCAATCTATTATTAATGAACTTGTTGATCAATCTAATTCATGCATTAAGAACAAATCTAGACTAAGAACCTAACAAATCCAATTTTTTATGTTAAACTCTAACTATCAAATCATGTTTTCTTTGGGAAAACCTTAAAATTTAACAAGGCGACTACTCAAACATAGCTAAGCAATCAAAAAGCATTATTGAAGAAAGCATATCAAAAACCAAATCAATATATTGAAAGATATAAGAGTTCAAAATTCTTCTCCAAAAGGTTGGAATCCGTCTCTCTGTAAAAAGCTCTGGAAAATAAAATAAGCGATAATGAAAATAACACCAAGCCTAGGCTTTATAGTTGTAAATATAAGGAAAATAAAATAAAACCAATAAGGAAAAATCTTGATAAGTCTTGAGAGTATAATTGTAATTTTGGAAGATTTTTAGTCATTCTCGGCCACAGGGATCGATCGATCTCTTTAGGGATCGATCGATCTCTTTAGGGATCGATCGATCTCTTTTTACGTAAGTTTCCAGGAGCTTTGGATCGATCGATCCCTTTCTGGAACGATCGATCTCTTTTCACATGCTGCACCTGCTTCTTCTACGAGACAGCTTGACCAGTCTTTAGTAAAATCGCCATTACTTTAGATTGAACCAATGAATTGACTTCAAACCACCTCCATATGAAAGCTAACTCACGTGGATATCTTGTGTCAATATTTAAGCTCAATCCATCCATGGGAACATCTTCAAACGTTGGACAACTTCTGACCTTTCTATCGGATTCTGCATCTACATATGGCAATTTGGATTCAAAACGTCCCGAACACCTAGAATCCTGAAAATATGCCAAAAATACAAAGAAAACATTCGGATAATGCCAAATAGAAAGTATAAATACCCACTATAAGGCATTAAAACCGAGTAATATCAACATAGTTACAATGTAAATACTTGGAAAAGCCAATGAGTGGTTATCATATCCAAAAATGCATCAATTATCCCATTTCCTTCGTTGTCGTCGTGATGAGATAACATTTCAAATGTCCTTATCGATAAGTCTAATGATAGTAAATGGAGGCAATATTTGAGAGTTGTGTTAGATAGTTTTCCGCTGCTTCCAAGTATGGTAGCTGGTTGTGTGAGCTACTGTTTTCCTCATAGTTGAAGTGGCATTAGAGGATGAGTGATATGTCCATGAAAGGAGCTTAGGCCAAAAATAATTGTTGACTTGATGAGATGATAACCGAGACATGACGACAGACCAAATCCGTAGAGAGTAAAATCATATGGTCTCTAGTTATGAATGCGGCTGAGCAAAGACAACAACTATCAGTGGAGGTTAACCCCAGGATAACAAGCATTGGCAAGTTTGTGGCCTCTCCAAGTTAAATACCCACATTAAGAAACCTCACCTATAAACAAAACAAATGCAGCACACTACTTTACTAATTCTCTCGGTCGGATGACTTCCCAAGAGTGAGCTAAGCTAAAGGAGTTGAGCCAAGAATCTCCAACCTTTCATTTCAGTTGATTCGGCGCGTTGACAGAGCTTGGAAGCGCAATGGTGGAAAGATGAGTATGTGGAGCAATATATTATTCCGATCATGGATGAGAAAGGATTCAACCACTAGAGTTGCAAGCACTAGAGACTAGAGATCTCTTGTAAAGCCAGTAGTCCCTAGGTCCTTCTTCACCTATAAAATCAATCAAACGACTCATACGAGTCCAATAGTCTTGCCAGAAGAGAGTGTTCTGACTATTTCTCACTTTAGATTTGATGAAGTTTGATGTTAACGATTGAAGTCTTAGCAAGCTCTTCCAAGCTCCCGAATTTGTATATGAACCTTTAGCTTCCCAAAAAGACTTCCACTTTAGATGATATTGTTGATGCCTTAAAGCCTAAAGAGAAACATGAGAAAAACATAAGATCCATATAAGTCTCATGATCAACGTTTTGTTCCATTCACCATACTTTTTTAGTCCTAGGCCACCCTCTTTTTTGGGTAGGAAAATAGTTTCCCATGAGATGTGAGCTCCTTCCCTTACTTCAATGTTACCTAACCAAAGGAACATTGTGCATACGCTCTCTAGTTTTCTGATGCACCCCTTAGGCAAGATAAAAGCCGAAAACCAAAAAGTGACAATTCCATATATCACTGTTGAGATTAGCTGAACATTTTCTGCATAAGAAAGACACTTAACAGTCCAACCGTTAATTTTTTGTTTGTGAGAATCTGCAAAAGATGGGCATATTCCGAGATAAGAAGCTTTCAGCTCATTAAAGGGAGTCCTAAATATCTTATAGGTAAAGAACCAATAGGGAAGTCGTAAGCAGCTAGTGCGACAACTTCATAATCTGCTACACCTACGAAAAAGAGAAGATCGATCTGTTATTTACTGTTAGTACATACCAAGAGGCAAAGTCCGCTAGCGTTTCATTGATCCCATGGAGAGCGAAGATTGATATGTCGAAGAAAATCATGATATTGTCCGCGAACATAAGGTGAGTGATACTGGAGGTCATTAGTTCGAGGGTGATGTTGAATGCTACCATTGGAAAAGCTTGATATCAAGAGGAATGAGAATACTTCCATAGATAGGAGAAAGAGATACGATGAAATTGGGGATCTCCTTGTCTCAAGCCCCTAATACTCTTGAAGTAACCACGTGAGCAACCATTGAAATAAATAGAGAAGTGAGCAGTTGTTAGACATTGAAAAATCCATGTAATACATGAATCAGGAGCACTAATGGACCTTAAGGCTGAAATGATGAAGCTCCAACTGTCAGTGTCGTAGACTTTGCGTAAGTCAACTTTGAGCATCACTTTATAGGAAATGTGCTTCCAATTGTACCCATGAAGCAATTCCGTTTCTAAGAGAACGCTCTTGACAAGAGACCTTATGAGGAGGAAAGCCGATTGACTTTACAAAATAAATGCGGAAAGCCGCTTTTGATGCCTCTGAGTCAACAACTTTGTAATGATTTATGGTATTAAGGAATGGGATCAGTTTAAAGTCGGTAACCCTATTTGCATTTCCCACTTTGGGGATTAACATGAGATGTTGAGTTCCATTGCTTCAACAGATTTTCGGAAACAAAGAAATCTTGAACAACGTCTATAACCTTTACCTAAATCACTGTCCAGTTACTTGTAAAGAACTCTACGGAAAAAATCACCGGGGTCATTAGCTTTGCTCTTAGGCATGAATCGACTCATATCTTAGCGTTTTTATCCTAGTTTTTTAGGCATCATGGTTTCCGTTGAAATACCGATGGTTATTTACCGTTGGTCAGTTCGTCAGTTTTACATCGAAAAGTTCCAGTGGATAAGAAACGGTCAGAAATCCCGACGGTGTTACGCATGTTATCTTGTAGTAGTAATTAAAGAAAAGAAACTACTGCACAAGATAAGAGATTCAACGAGAAGTACAATATCAATTTGACTCTTTAAATTAGCTCTTGGAAAAGTATCAAGTGGATTTTTAGATTTCATTCATCTCTCAACTAAATTGCTTCACTTTTAATTCTTTTTTTTTTTACTTAAGTTTAAGAGATTTGTGTAACATAAAAATGGTGTGTGCAAGTTGCTCCTTTGTTTATTTTCATTTCATATATACCGAGTGAGGGTTTCGTCTTCGGCATTTTTTGTTTTGTTTTTGTCACCAATAAAAAAAGAAAATGTATATAATGGAAATGATCATGCCATTCAAGATTACAAGACCAACATGTTGTTTGATACCAGGAGATTCAAACTGCAAGATGTGTGTGAGCTAGAGGTTCTCTAATAAGTCCCACATCGCCAATTCTTGAAAGCGTGACCGAGGGTAGGAGAGTATAAGAAGTAAGTGGAGAGTACGAGCGAAATACTTACCTGGACGGAGTCAACTTTTGATCAAGAAGAAGAGTGACCTAAGCTAGTGATCTTCATTGCACATAAAGGAGGGGTACTTAGTTTAAGGTCTTCCCAAGTGGAAGAACCTGCATCATTATTTGTGGAAGAGGGATCCTGCGTTCGCGGATCTTTTGAGTATCTTAATCTTTACTATAGGTCTATTCTTTTTTGCATCGCAGCGATAGTGACAGTATTTCATTGTGAAAGGTAAAATTGCAAAAAAAAAAAAAAAAAAACAAGTCGCTATATAGAGTTGCTACGTATAGTGATAGACATGGCAATAATCGCTGATAATAATAGCGACAAGAAACTATGTCTTTTACGGCATCACAACATCACCAGCGACACTTTCTCAACATGCTTGAAGTGTTAAGTAATTATTTTCTACTTCCTTTTTGCTATCGCTCAATCCAATCGCTGAGATTGGTAAAAGAACACGCCCTATATATTTCTGATCATAATAATAAAGTTGAATAAAATCTAGAGATATATATGTTTGTGATGATGATAAATATCTATATATTTCAAGTACACAACAATATATCCCACATCCGAAGCAAATATGCCCGTAGCACAAACTTATAATATTGATTTTGACATATTAAATTAAGTGCATGATCCCACATTGTGCACATGTAGTATATTGGCTAGTGGTATTTGACTATAAAAGAAGAGGCTTTCATTGGTATTCACTTATCTTTGTGATAAGTAGAGGTTTTTAGGTCTCTGGTGGTTATCAAAC
>OVAV01002385.1:0-11290 GCA_900406375.1 Iberis amara
ATATATATATATATATATATATATATATGTACCTTGGTCTTGCCGAATTGGTCGAGATACCTGAGGAATTCAAGAACATGAGCACCACTGCAACGGGAGAGAGAAAGTGGTGGACGGTGGTTGCGTAGATACTGCCCGAAAGTGTTCCAATCTCTTCTCTTCTGATTCTCATACCTACTCAGCTGGTTTGTTCCCGAACCACCAGAGGAAGATGACGATGACGAGGTGGTGGTTGTGGTTGCAGCTGTGGCAGCGACCATAAGATTTGTGTTATGTGAGATGAAGCCGTGGATAGGATCCATGATATCAAGATCTGATAAACTAAAGAGGTTCCTTTGTAACTCTTTCTGATTTTGTTTTAGGTTACGATGAAGATGAGAGGAGCTTTATGAGTCTGATAAGGGAAGATTGGAAAGAGAGAGAATACTATTGACTATGAGAGGGTATCGTAGTCATTGCCATAAAAAGCGTCTTGAGTGGTGTCATGTAAATATTTCCTCATTTAATCTTTTGCTTTTGTTTGACTAATAACAGTGGAATTAACAATTACGCAAGCTTGTATTTGACTATACAAATTGACCTAAACACTCCTAATATTAGTATGTCCATTTCTTATAATCTAGTGATTAAGTTCTTTTTTTTTTGTCGTCGGGTGGATTAATATTAAACCAAACATGTTTACAAAATCCACAACTATAAACTTAAAATCTCGGGAAACATTGCTTGATACACCGGGAGACATTAAAACAAGTAATAAAAATGAAACAAAACATTGAAAACACATGCTATACTGATAATTGTGATCCAAAGTGGATGCTAAACCCAAAGCTATCCACTAGTAAGAGCCAAGAACCAAAGACGAATCGTCCAAACGACTCACCAAGACCTCTCGACTCACATCAAAACCCAACCACAAACACCAAACCAATCAAACTTCAATGCTCAAACTCTGAGCCAGAACCAACCCAGCTCTTCAACCTGGAACCCTAGAGAGCACCAAGAACAAGAAAAAGCAAGGGAAAAGCAAACAAGTCCGACCTGAGTAGACACAGAGAGGAAAAGAGCTGCGGCCGGAGCATGATGGAGTGACGAGCCACACGCCAAGAGAAGACAGAACCAAGAACCAGACATGCGCCAAATAGGAGGGAGACGTTCTAGGTGGAAACCACCACCAAACTGTTGGCCTGAGGCCTAGCGACAATCCATCCCGCGCCTGACCAGTTAAGAACCGCCAATCTAAAGATCCATCCAGATTTCATCACGAAACTGAATCAACCCAAACAAAAAGAACCTACAAGCTGATTGACAACAAAAGGGACGAGGGGGACCGGATCCGGCATTGTGGGAGCTGCCGGCCTCCGGTCTCGGCGGAAACTCAACTTTCTTTTCTTCGAGTTTTCGTCTATTTTTTCCAGATATTACCATCTAATGATTAAGTTCTTACAATGTAGACAGTAGTTAAATTCAAATCGAAGATAGTTTAAATTGTTGTAATATTGTTGATAAAAAAATAACATTACTAATATTAAATATACTAATATTCGAACCTCGTGACATATATGTAACTTTAATTAATTAAAAGAAGCTAAGAAGTATTATAAAATTTATGGTTCGAAATGAACGAGTAACCATAAGAACAAAACACAATTGTGAACTATCTTATAAGATTTGATAAAAGAAAACGCAACAATAAAAAACAAACAATATCTCCAACTGAGCCTAAAATATTTTCTCTCTCTATATTTTCTCTAGATATCTAGAAAGGGAAAGGAGACCGGAGAGCCCCGATGCCAGAAGTCGAACCACAACCGACGTGCATCGCGTCCGCCGATGAGTCTAGTGCTGACAGACTTACCTGTTTCATTCTTCATCCAACCCGTTTTAAGTTCGCAACTCCTTTCTACTACATCTTCACTGGAATAGCAGAAGAGAAGTGAAGTCGGTGTGCGGCATCTCAGTCTCCGGCCGATTCTGCATGAGGGAGCACACCGTGGAGGACAGGTAGCCAAGGGTGGAGAAATCTCAAGGAGAGTGAAATCTGTTCGCGGGAACTCGAGGAAAGGCAAATCTAGAGGCGGTTCAATGAGGGCAAATGTTGTTGTCGGTTTCATCTTTCTCCTCCTCTAACGGCGTCTAGATCTTCCCTATGCTCGCCGAAAACCTAATCATCCTCCGAAGCCGGCTGCAGTGCAAAGATAATCTGGATCCTCCTCCTCTGTTCTTCTTCTTGGTTCTGTATGGAAGGCGGTGACGGTTCTGTGTCACCGCCTCTTCGGAAGTCTTCGTCGGGCTTCTGGCGATGGTCTCGTGTCCCGGAGGCGTCCGCAGTAATCGACGGCGGGAGGTTAAGTGAAGATTCTCTTCTCTTGACCTAGGGCTCTAGGGTTTACACTATGGACCCGAGCCTATTTTGTGGGCTGTAGAAGCCCGGTCTGAATTTGGTTTAGTTTTGTGTTTGTTGATAATTTGTCTTGGGTTTGGGCTTGAAGAATGTAATTGGGTTAAATCTGAATGTAATATATAAGTTTTAATAGAAAGCCCTTTAACAAACAAAAAAATCTCTCGAACTATTTTTAAAGAATACTATATAAAAGATTGAAAAGGACATTAGTATTTACATATACAATTCAATGAAATATACACTACTTCAAACTATTTACTAAAACTTTTAAAATACATAATCGTAGAAATCACACATTTTCATTTTATCTTTTGTAAGCTTATGTCTTTGAGTTAAATAGGAGAAGACTAAGTCCAAGAGGAATCGCATTTGGCCCAAATTGAAGTTTAAAGTCGTCACATGAGGTGCGCATGATCTTTCTTTAGAAGCATTGGTCAACCAAATAAAGCTGCATCTTCTTGTTCTGGCTTGAAGTAGAAATGATGAAGGCATAAGGTTTGGTTGGCTGCAGAGTGGGCTTAAGAGAGTTCCAAGACTTATTTAATGCATTTCCTGATAGCTTGTATGTTGATTGTTAAATACCAAATGATTCTAGTGGAGTCCGGGTATCAGATTTTGGCGTGAGTATGGCTAAAGTTAAGAGTCCAAACACGTTAAACTCTCTGTGCATTTTTTACATTTATTATATGTTTTTCATTTCCAATCATGAAAGAACAAAGCTTTAACACATACACAAGAGTGTAGTGAGTTTACAAAGAGAGAGAGACAGTTGTTTTTTGAGTGAAACAAAACCTCACAAATTGATATCAGAGCTTTGGTTGTTGGACCAAAGGTAGAGACTTTCTCACGATGTCCTCAAGCAATGTGGAAATGGAAAAGTTTGATGGTGATGGAAACTACATGCTGTGGAAGGAGAAACTGTTGGCACACTTAGATATACTAGAACTTCTGGAAGGTCTGGCAGATGAAGAAGAAAGCTTAGGAGCTGCTGAATCTACAGTAGAAACAAGTGTTATTGAGACAGCAAAATGAGTGGCTTCTGAATCTGAAGACAAGTCTCTAAAATAAAAGAAGGGAAAAACCAGATCAACCATTATTCTTAGTATTGGAAACAATGTACTGAGAAAGATAATCAAGAAGAAGATTGCAGTAGGAATGATTAAGACTCTTGATGAGTTGTTCATGGCTAAGTCTCTTCCAAATCGCATATACTTGAAGTAGAGGCTGTATGCATACAAAAAGAGTGAGAATATAATGATATAAGAGAATGTTAATGATTTCTCCAAGTTAAGATATGATCTGGAGAATTTAAAGATGGTAGTCCAATTAGGAAGACCAAGCTATAGTACTCTTAGTATCTCTCCCAAAACAGTTTAGTCATTTGAAGGAGACATTAAAGTATTGTAAGACAATTGTGGCTCTAGAAGAAATCACATGATCTAGCAGATCTAAAAGTCTCGAGATGAGAGAAAGTGGGAAGTTGGTAAAAGGAAACTCTGAGGCTCTCTTTGTACAAGAAAGGGGTATATCTGAAAACAGAAACAAGAGTCATGACAAAGGGAAATAAAAGTCAAGTTCAAAATCAAAAGGAGCAGCAAAATTTTGTTGGATCTGTAACAAAGAGAGTCATTATAAGAGACAGTGTCCCCTGTGGAAGAAAAGAAACAAGATAAATCTTTCAAATGACAAAGGAGAAGCTTCTGCAATTAAAGGAGATAAATTTTGAGGTAGAAGCTCTGGTTGTCTCAGAAGTAAATTTTCTGACTCGAGCACAAGACAGAGAAATATGGATCCTTGACAATGGTTGCACGTTCTACATGACCCCAAAGAAAGAATGGTTTAAAACCATCAAGTACATAGTGTGGAAATGTAAGAATGGAAAATGACACAGTTTCATTATTCAAAATAATAGGAGAAATTCTGATAAATAATTATGATGGCTCATCAGTTCTTCTTACAAATGTAAGATATGTTCCATATATGTCCAATAATCTCATCTCATTGACGACACTATAGGATAATGGTTGCTAGTTTCAGTCTAAATAAGGAGTACTCAAAGTCATCAAGAGTTGCAGAACAATGTTGAAAGCAAAGAAGACTGACTGCTTATATCTATTAATGGGAAGAGCCATGATGATACAATGTTATGGCACAACATGTTAGGCCATATGGGTCTCAAAGGAATCGAAGTTCTATCCAAGAAGGACTGTTTGCAACCAAGCAAGATAAATGTGCTGGAATTTTGTGAAGATTGTATGTATGGGAAATCACATAAGGTAAGTTTTGGACCAGTTAAACATGTAACAAGGGAAAGATTTGAGTATATACGTTGTGTATAGGGTTCACCAACAATTCCACTTTCATTGGGAAACTGTCAGTATTTTATTTCCTTTACAGATGACTTTACAAGAAAAGTCTGAATCTATTTCATGGAAAGAAAGAATGAGACTTTTGGAAAGTTTGTAGAATGGAAGAAGATGGTGGAGTTACAGACAGGAAAAAAGGTTAAGAAAATGAGAACAACAATGGTTTGGAGTATTGTAACCTTGAATTTGATGGTTTCTGCAGAGAAAAAGGAATCACAAGGCATAAGACATGCACATATACCCCTCAACAAAATGGGGTAGTTGAAAGACTCAACATGACCATTATGAATAGGATCAGAAGCATGCTAAGTGAGTCTAGTCTACCACAGAGGTTTTGGGCTGAAGCAGTAGCCACTGCTATTTATTTAATAAACAAATCTCCATCAAGTTCAATTGGTTTTGAGATACCAGAAGAAAAATGGACAAGTTCAGTACTTGACTACACTACATTGAAAAGATTTGGATGTATTACATATGTGCATACTGATCAAAGGAAACTAAATCAAAGGGAATGAAAAGGAGTCTTTATAGGTTATCCTGCAGGAGTAAAAGGATTCAGAGTATGCCTGTTAGAAGAAAAAAATGCGTCATCAGAAGAAATGTCCTTTTTCAAGAAGATAATGTCTATAAGGATTTGAGTAATGACACCAAGGAGGTGGAGAACACAAGAGATTCATCAGCAGGATAAGTTCTAAAATTACCATCGTATAATAAGAAAGGAGAACGCTCTCATCAAGGTGGAGAACCAAAAGAAAACACAGAAGATGAGCCTGAAGATATACTTAGTGCAAACTCTCATCAAGATGATTATGAAAGTGATGAAGAGTATTACTCATAAGAAGAGAAAGACATTCATCAGTATCCGTTGGTAAGGGAAAGGGCTAAACGCCAGATAAGGGTTCCTAAAAGATACACTGAATCAAATATGGTTGGCTTGGTACTGGCAATGACAGAAGATGGTGGTAGACCAGAACCAAAAAGCTACCAAGAAGCTCTTAAGGATCTAGACTGGAAAAGTTGGAAAGTGGCTATGGGTGAAGATAAGAAATCACTCTACAAGAATGATATGTTTGTTCTTATTAAGAAACAAGAAAGATGCAAGATCATTGGGTGTAACTGGGTCTATAAGAGGAAGGCTGGAAACCTGCAAGTAAAATCTGAGGTTTAAAGCAAGGCTTGTGGCCAAAGGTTATTCACAAAGAGAGGGTATAGAGAACAAAGAAATCTTCAGCCCAGTGGTAAAGCATGTATCTATAAGGTGTCTTTTCTCAATTATGGCTCAGCTTGATCTAGAGTTGGAGCAATTAGATGTTAAAACAGCCTTCTTACGCGGCAGTCTACAAGAACATATACTTATAAGTCAAATTGAAGGATACCATGAATTAAAAGAAGAACATGTGTGTTTGTTAACAAGATCACTCTATGGTCTCAAGCAGTCTCCAAGGTTATGGAATAAGAGGTTCAACATATTCATGATTCAATCTTGTTACAAAAGAAGCAAGTATGACAGATGTGTGTATCTGAAACAAGTTAAAGAAGGAAGATACATATATATGTTGATGATATGTTGATAGCATCAAGGGGCATGCATGAAATCAAGAATCTCGAGACACTACTAACCTCAGAATTTGAAATGAAAGATATGAGAATTGCAAGGCAGATTCTAGGTATGGAAATACAAGACATAACAGAAGGAAAACTCACAATGACTTAGTGCAGTTATCTAAGAAAAGTCCTGGATTTGTTTAAAATAGATCAATGCAAATCAGTTCAAACACCTCTAGGAGTTCATTTCAAGCTAAAGTTAGCAATATAAATGGAATAATTGATAAAGCAGAGTTTATGAGAACAGTTCCTTCCTCAAATGCAGTGGGAAGCATTATGTACTCAATGATTAGTACAAGAGTTGATTTGGCATATCCAGTGGGTGTAATCAGCAAATTTATGAGCAAACCAACTAAGTAACACTGGTAGACAGTTAAATGGATGCTCAGGTATATAAAAAGAACTCTGGATACAAAGTTAGAGTTCAAGAAACAAGAAAAGTTTACGATGCATGGTTATTGTGATTATGATTTTATAGCAGACCCTGGTAAGAAAAGGTCAATTACTGGGTTTGTTTTCACGGCTGGAGGAGGCACAATAAGCTAGAAATCGAAACTACAGAAGATGGTGGCACTATCCACCACAAAAGCATAGTATATCTTTCTTGCAAAATCAGTTAAGGAAGAAATGTGGTTGTATGGTTTAATGAATGAGATGAGATTTCATCAAGAAGCAGTAGAAGTGTTCTGTGACTCTCAAAGTGTTATAGCACTATCAAGGAATTCTATTTACCATGAGAGGACCAAGCATGTTGCAGTGAATTATCACTTCATAAGAGAACTGATTAAAGCTGGTTTTATCAAGATGACGAAAGAAACATTGTATAATCCACCTGATATTTTGACCAAGGTGTTGCCAGTTGGGAAGTTCCAAGATATGGAGCGTCTCAATGTGTCAAGTCACTAATAAGTTCATAAGAATTCAGATGGAATCCAAGTCTAGAATCAAGAACTCATCACCAAGGTAGAGTGTTGTAAGCTTATGTCTTTGAGTTAAAGAGGAGAAGACTATGTGTGGGAAGACTCTGAAGCAAAATGAGGGTTTTCCATTAAACAGGCTAAGCCCAAGAGGTATCGCATTTAGTCAAAGTTGAAGTTTAAAGTCGTCACATGAGGCGTGCGTGATCTTTCTTTAATAGCATTGGTCGACCAAATAAAGATGCATCTTCTTGTTCTTGCTTGAAGTAGAAATGGTGCAGGTAGAAGAGTTGGTCGGCTTCAGCTTGGACCTAAAAGAGTTCCAAGACTCATTTAATGCATTTCCTGATAGCTTGAACGTTGATTGTTAAATATTAAGTGATTCTAGTAAATTCCGGGTATCAGATCCCAGCGTGAATAAGGCTAAAGTTAAGAGTCTGAAAACGTTAAATTTTATGTGCATTTTTTTTTACATTTATGCTCTTTTTCATTTTCAATCATCAAAGAACAGAGTTTCAACACATACACACAGTGCGTGAGTTGAGAGTGAGAGTGTTGTGTTTTGAGTGAAACAAAACCTCACATTTTCTATGATTTTTTATATTATATATAGATTTTAATAAAAATGAAAAGAATGAAAAGAAACTATTTAAAAAAAATTAATGATAAGATTGAAAATGTTACTATCAGAAACCAAAGATTAATCCGACCAAAAAAAAAGAAATCAAAGATTAACCGTAGAAACAACAGACCAATTCAAACTATTTTACGAGATTTATTAGAAAACATTACCATATAAAAAAAACACATACCTTTTACTCATTTTTATGATTGACATATAAATAAGATTAAATAATTATTTTCTATGTAAAAAAGTTTTGAATTTTTTTAGCGGATAAAGATTAAACAGGTATGGTTCATATGGTTAGTATATCTTATTATATAAACTGGAACGCGTTTCACGTGAGTGCGCACGTAAGCAAAATTATAATTCATAAGATTGTGACATGTGTTATTGTTAATTAAAATTATGACATGTGTCAACGTCTTTATTATTTTCAGTTTATTACTTTTCTAAATAATAGAATAACAAAAAGGAAATAAGTATTATTTTTTAAATAAAAACTACACAATAACATAATAACAAAAAATATTAGTTATCTAATTTAAGCATAAGTTATAAGATTAAAATAACAAAAATATATAATGTATAAAAGATTACTAGTATAAAATCTGAAAAGTAAAAATATATATACACTGTTTATGTTTGTTTAAGACTAACACCGCAACATGTTAATATTAGTTTTAACGATTTTGTAAAAGGAAACTAGAGATCAAAATAAATAAATATAAGTTATAAGATTAAAATAATGGAATGTAAAGAACATTAATAGTATAAAATTTGAGGAGTAAAACTATATATCCAATTTATATATTGTTTAAAACTAAAAATTCGTAACATATGTTCATATTAATTTTAAGGATAAAAAATATAATTATGACTATTTTATAGTGTTAAATATTTTGGTAACCGTTTCTTATTTTATAATAAAAATTTATGTTGTTATCTCAAGTTGGTTTGTTCAAATTTATAATTTACATGTCTTAACTTTTATCATCATGTTTATTTATAAGAGAATTATTAAGAATATAACCAAATTCAATCTCATAAGATAAATATATTTTTCAAAAGCCTAAAGTTTATTCACTTTTTAACATTCAATTTTAGGTAATATATATATATATATGTATATATATGTGTTTCTCAAATCTATAGATAGTTATATTTCATAATTTTTATAATGTAATTTAATTATGGATACTTATAACTTTGATTTTTAAATAAACTAATAAATAGTAAATTCTGGTTTTAACCTCAGTTAAAATATGTATTCACACGAGTTATCATTTTTGAATCTAAATAATTTACGTTTTTTTGCATATCACGCGGGTCCTAATCTAGTAGAGAATACACTTACAATGTTAAATACTAAAAATTATATATACGAAAATAATGTTATCTTACATAAGCATCTTTCCAAGTTGTCAAAATGTCAAAATTTCAATTTTTAAAGTGTTTTTTAGTTTATCAAATTTAGACATCCATAATATTGATTTAACAAGATGTAATAAGTGGGTTTAAATAGGCGTCTCCTAACATAAAAAAAGGTGTCTCCTAAATCAATGAAGCTTTGATGTGGCGCTTCACTGGATTTTCGTCGGCATTTTTTTCTTCGCCTTTCGTCCAGTTTCTCCGACCTGACGTCTTTTTGGTGTATGTAAAATCCATGTCCAAGATATAGCGGTGAAAGGGGGTTTCGAATTTTCAGCAGTGTTGGTGTCAGAGTTTTAGTCGGCCGAAGCCGCATGACCTTTTTAAGTCAATGGTATCGATTTCGCTCCCGGTCATCCTTCTGTCCTAGCTATGTCAGCGATCTCCTCCTCTTTGCTAGCTCTGTTTCCTTATGCCGGTCTCTCATGCTTCCGTTAGTGGTTTCTGTTAGCTCCGGTTTGCTCTGTTGTGTCATATCCGCCTGGTCTGATTGTTGTTGCTGTAAGTTCATTCTTCTTTGGAATGGGCTTGGTTACCATTTGGTGTCACTTGGTGGTAGAGTTTAGTTATCGTTTTTCTTGAGCATGGATGGTTTTGGCCGAGGTTTCTAGTTTCAAGTTGGGTGCTCTCTTTTCTACCTAGTTGTCTCTGCTCTATTTCGAGTCTGGTTTGCTCATTTTGCTCATCTACAGGTTCGATCCTTAGTCAGTGTCTTTTGAGGTCAGCTTGTTTTGTTAGAGGTTTCGCTCCTTGTTTCTACGCGTGTGGTGTGATTGAAGCTGTAACTTCTACAAGACATCTTATTTAGCTTCGCCGCTCTATGGGCTTTCCTTGGTATTCTTGCTGTCGTCTAGCTTTCGTTTACCCGAAATAATAGTTTCCGGTTCTTCATCCGAGAGATAGTACAATTTGTCATAGGATGATTCACGTGTGGCCAGTTTTTTGGCCTTTCGCTTGGAGCTTGCAGTCCATTTGGAGTTGGTATCCTCCGTCTTGGTGTCAAGTTAAATCTTTTTCATGTTTCGTTCTTTATGCTGCTCTCACTTCTTGGTTCTTTTCTAGTTTATATGTTTGCCCTCCTATCCTTGTTATACATTTGTGTACTTGATTTGGCTCTCACTTGTTTCGGATTTTAACTCCTAAAATTTTAAATTACGATAGTCAAAATTTACGGATATGGTCTTTTTTAAAAAACTCTTCGGTTATTATTAATATATTAGACTAAAAAATAATAAATGGCTACAATTCAACCACAAATCACTAGCTCATGTCATATCAACACTGATATTAAATATAAGTAAATCTTATTGTGCCACAATGCGAAAAACTTAATCACATTTTATTCATGCTTGATTTGGCACCGAATAACAAACAACTTGGTGTGTTTGAAATTGAATGATCATATTTTTTCTTTTGCGTGTAAGATGATATTGAGCATTTTGGAAGAATAAATATGTAGTTCTTTTTGTAAGGGGTAATTTTTTAATCAAATTTCGCATTAATTTGTACGAACTATAGAAATGAATGGTTATTTTCAATAAGAACATATATGGTAGCATATCAAACAACCCGCAATGGAAATCCATATTGATGGGTTCGTTCTTTAGCCTACATCCTCTCATATAGACAAATATTCACCACTTGAACACTGCTTGTAGACTACTATTTTTAATTATATACTGAACGTTTTACAAAAATTTATGGGAGTATAATTTGGAAAGATATGTTAATTAATGATTGAAATAAGATTTTAGAATTTAAATATACATATTAAAAAGTCTGAATTAAGTAAATGAAAAATAATATTTAATTACGTTTATAGCAAACAATAGAATTCCAATTTAAATAGCAAAGGAGTTCCAGTTAAATTTTGAGGAAAAAGTAAAATTCTTTTTTTCTATTAAATGTAGTTTTATATATATATATATATATATATATATATATATAT
>OVAV01002388.1:0-11287 GCA_900406375.1 Iberis amara
CCTTTGTTCTTCACCTCTTGTTCCATCAGCTTCTTGATTTTGCTCTCAGTCTCTTGTTTCCATCAACACCCTGATGTATCACTTTCATGGTGGACCTCGTAGACCTAATTCGAGGCGGCCCACTACCACGAAAAGTGCCAATGAGACCACAACCGGATAAGTATCGCTGGAAATCTAATTAACACCTTGAGCGTGATCCCACCGCATGCAACTACTAAAGCCACTTGACCACCGCCCAGACTGAATCCTGCAGTCATGACCCAATAACCAAAGTTGATCACTTTGATTAAAAGTCTGGTGGCTTCAGATCTGCACGCCAAGAAGAGAAATAGTCCAAGGCGGTTGAAGATAAAATATGTATCTAAGATAGAGAAAAAGGTAGAAAGCCTCTGGAGCAACAAAAACAAAACAATAATGCACATAAACTAACACGATGCCAACACAAAACCGAACACCGGTGTCAACTAAGAGAAAACAACAATAAGTCAAAAGAGAGAAGAGAAAACGTTGGAGAGAGAAATTATACATTCAAAATATTAGAGGTGAGCGTTCGATTATTCGATTCCATATAAGAACCATTAGAAAATCGGTTCGATTTGATTTGGTTCTAGATTGGTTTGGATCTAAAATTTTGGAACCATTTGAGAACCGATATTTTAATGGTTCCAGTTTATTTCAGATATTTTACCTAAAAATACCCAAAAGAACCGAAAATATTCAAAATGTTTGAAACTGAAAATACTCATAAGAACCAAAAATACCTGAATAAACTAAAAACACCCAAAATATTCAAGACTGGAAATACCCAAAAAAACCAAAAGTACCCAAAAAAATCAAAAATACCCAAAAATAACCGAGAATATCCAAAATTGGAAGAACATATATCCATGGTTCTTGGTATAAACACTTACCTTATATTTTTTGGTTCATATCGGTTTTGAATCGATATCCATGATTCTTGATAAGAACCAAACCGATATATATATGATTTTTGATAAGACACGAACCGATATCCATGGTTCTTGATAAGAAGAAACATTAAGATAATTTAAAGCGAACCAAACCTGATTTTTCGGTTCAGTTCTTTAGTTCCGGGTAATTATGTCCACTCCTACAAAATATGCACATGTAGGTTATGCCTTGCAAATTGCTTATTAATATAAAAACAAAAGATTAGTGTAATAAATTTGATAAGTTAGAAATTAGTTTTTTTCAACGAGAAATATTTTCGGTGTTTGGTATATATATATATTTTTTTCCCCCACTTGAAACTAGTTTTATAATGTACGTAGGTTCCTGACTTATGGGCCGATTTAATTTCAAATTGTTGAAAAATATAGTAATAGAAAATAAACAAATGTGATGAAATAAGATTGAATCAAAAATCGAAGAAGAGGGAAGGAATCAAAGGAAGCGTTTTGACAAAAAAAAGAAATAAGCGTTTATTGGTTCGTAGAGTCTTCATCATCCATCATCCTCCTCTCTCTACGCAGATCGACGAAGAAAAAAAAAATGGAGAAACCAAACCCTAAANCTTCAAACACTGTTCTTCCCTACCAAACTCCTCGTCTACGAGATCACTACCTCCTCGGGAAAAAGCTAGGCCAGGGCCAATTCGGAACAACCTATCTCTGTACGGAGAAATCAACATCCTCTAATTACGCCTGCAAATCAATCCCCAAACGCAAACTCGTCTGCCGCGAAGATTACGAAGATGTATGGCGCGAGATTCAGATCATGCATCATCTCTCAGAGCATCCAAATGTTGTTCGGATCAAAGGTACATACGAAGATTCCGTCTTCGTTCACATTGTAATGGAGGTATGTGAAGGAGGTGAGCTTTTTGATAGAATTGTCTCAAAGGGACATTTCAGCGAACGTGAAGCGGTGAAGCTTATTAAAACAATCTTAGGAGTCGTTGAAGCTTGTCATTCTCTTGGTGTTATGCATAGAGATCTCAAACCTGAGAATTTCTTATTCGATAGCCCTAAAGAAGATGCTAAACTCAAAGCCACAGATTTTGGTTTATCTGTCTTTTATAAACCAGGTTCGATTTTCCAAATTGCTTTCTGATTTTTGCTGCTTAAGAAGAAGCATTGATTATCTCTTCTTCTTGTTCAGGACAATATCTATATGATGTAGTTGGAAGTCCATACTATGTAGCACCAGAGGTTCTAAAGAAATGTTATGGACCTGAAATAGATGTGTGGAGTGCTGGTGTTATACTTTACATCTTACTTAGTGGTGTTCCTCCTTTCTGGGCAGAAACTGAGTCTGGTATCTTTAGACAGATATTACAAGGGAAGTTAGATTTCAAATCTGATCCTTGGCCTAGTATCTCTGAAGCTGCTAAAGATTTGATTTATAAAATGCTTGAACGGAGTCCTAAGAACCGTATTTCTGCACATGAAGCATTGTGTAAGTTCTTCATTTGGAATCTAAGTGTTACTTACTAATAATCATGAGGATTGAGGTTGCTCTGAATGTTATTGTAGGTCACCCATGGATTGCTGATGAGCAGGCTGCACCAGACAAGCCTCTTGATCCAGCAGTCTTATCTCGACTAAAGCAGTTCTCTCAAATGAATAAGATTAAGAAAATGGCCTTACGGGTATGAATTTCGAGTGATATACATTTTGCTATTTGCTCATTTCTGCAAATTTTGTGATTTATTATGAGTAAAAATTGGCTTCTCTGAAATTTGTGAGTTTTTAAAGAAAAAACGGTAGATTGAGAGTTTAGGGGCAGATTTTAGATTCATTTTTATGTAAAATTGGCAATGATATATATAGTAGACTTGAAAGTTTCTTAGAGAAAACAATGGTAGAGTTGAGAGGTTTTTAAAAATATGATAGATTTGAGACTTATTTGAAGTAAAAATTGGCATATTTGAGATTCTCTACCACAGGTAATTGCTGAGAGACTATCAGAGGAAGAAATTGGAGGTCTTAAGGAATTGTTCAAAATGATTGACACAGACAACAGTGGAACAATTACCTTTGAAGAGCTTAAAGCAGGTTTAAAGAGAGTTGGATCCGAGTTGATGGAATCAGAAATCAAGTCTCTTATGGACGCGGCAGATATTGACAACAATGGTACAATAGACTATGGAGAGTTTCTAGCAGCAACGTTACACATGAACAAGATGGAGAGAGAAGAGAATTTGGTGGCTGCATTTTCATATTTTGACAAAGATGGAAGTGGATATATCACCATTGATGAGCTTCAATCAGCTTGCACAGAGTTTGGTCTATGTGATACACCTCTAGATGACATGATCAAGGAGATTGATCTAGACAATGTAACCACTCTTCTTCTCTTTGTTTCCATTATAAGATATTATTATAACTGAGGTTTTTCAAATTTCTGTAGGATGGGAAGATCGATTTCTCTGAGTTTACGGCAATGATGAAGAAAGGAGATGGAGTTGGGAGAAGCAGAACCACGATGAAAAACTTGAACTTCAACATTGCTGATGCTTTTGGTCCTGGAGTTGATGCTGATGACTGATTTTACCCATCACTTAAACTAAACTAAGAATACACAAATAATATTCTGCTTATTTTTTTTCTCCTTTTTGTTTTGTTTTGCTAAGTTTTGTCCTAGTATGAATATAATTTTTTTCTTTTCTTTTGTCAATTCGAATGAATATGTTTCGTTTAAATACTTTCATCCATTTGAGAGAGGAGAATGGCTCCGATGTTGAGATGGATGGTTCCTTTTGTGGGATTAGTACTCTCTTTTTCATATAGTCTTTTGACTTTTTATTTATAAAGAGCATTGACTGGAAAACCCTGTTATTATTACAAAAACTTTAGCTTTTTTAATTATAATCAATCTTTTCTAGAATAAGAATCAAAGTGGCTGCTTTACATTTGTTACCTTGTTATCAACTAGAGTTGCGAATGTATTTTCTCCTATTTCTAGAATTTGGGTTATGGATCAGTTAGTTGTGGTTCATAAATTAATATGACAAAAAACCAATTTTTTCTAAAGGGTTTGTCTTGCATATGTTTTTCATCTTTTTCCTTCGTTGTTAATTAGTTCGTTAGTAACCTCTCAAATTCTTGATGTTGGCTCTCATGGACACGGCCCGTCTGGGGTAAATAAGGGAAGTACGAGCATATAATTCATAATTATTTGGCCTGATTTTAGGCCAAATTTTTTCTGTAGGGCCCCATTTTTTTATATATACCATAAAGGCACAAATTTTGTCTACGGGTGCTTAATGTTATACGAAAAAGGCATTCGCCTCAGGCCCCGTAAATACATTAAAAAAAAATTTGGGTCCCTGATAATTAATAGTCCAAATAACATAATGGTAGGAAATATAGACAACTGATGAAACTATAAATTTGTCTCTCCAAAAATGGATTTAGAATTACTTATTTCATATAGATCGAATTCTCTTTTCTATAGAGAAAAGATTTGAGCAGTTTCAAAAATATGAAGAAACATTTGGTTATCTATTTGATAGGGAGAGATTGAAATCAACAAATAGACAAAATATTGAATAGTTGAACCCCTGATGTAAATACACGTATCATGCAAACGCTGCTTGAACCCCTGAGACTTCATGAACTCATCAAATCTCTTACTCCACTGCTTGGGTGACTGCTTAAGACTATAAAGAGATTTCTTGAGAAAATATACTTTGTATTTTCCTCCTTGAATAAAACATTATGTCTGCTCCATATAAATCTCTTCATCTAATGTGCCTTGTAGGAATGTTGTTTTGACATCCAGCTAATCTAGTTCTAGGTCAAAATTTGCAACCAGAGATAATAAAATTATGATTAAAACAGGTTTTACCACTGGAGCAATGTCCTTTGTGAAATCTACTCCCTATACTTTGCAAACCCTTAGCAACTAGTCTGGATTTAAATCTTGGTTTTTCAACTCCTAGAATTCCTTATTTCCTTTTGAAAATCCATATGCATCCTGTAACTTTCTTCTTTTCTGTTTGTTCACAATTTCCCTGAGCCGCACTTGCATTCAAGATCTTGGAGAACACATTGTTAGCTATTACATATAGATATGGTGATAGTGCACAACCTTGGCGAATCCCACGGGCACTTGGAAAATATCCGGCGGGTTCTCCGTTGACAAACACTGTAAAGGTAGCTGTAGAGATGCAGAGATGTATCCAGTGAATGAACTGCGCTGGGAGATGCATAACCTGCAAAACAGAAAGAATGAAAGCCCACTTAATAGTGTCAAAAGCCTTTGAGATATCAAGTTTGAGAGTGCATCGAGGGGAGAGAGATGGCTTGTGGTAATCCTTGACGAGCTAGGTAGAAAACATGACATTTTCAAGGAGAAGACGACCCTTGACGAAAGCACTCTGATTGGCCTCTATAGCCTCCGGTAATAGGAGCTTCAACCGATTAGCCAAAATCTTTGATATGACCTTGTAAACAAAATAACAGCAAGAGATGGAACGATAATCTTTCATCGTTTGTTGCTCATCACCCTTATGAATGAGAGATATTAACGTTGCATTGATCCCACGGGGTAGGAAACCAAACACAAAGAATGACTGAACCGTTGCGATGAAGTCATGACCAATAAGTGACCAAGCCGCTTTATAAAAATCCGTGGTGGACCCGTCAGGTCCTGGTGCTTTGTTATTGGGCATGGCGAAGAGAGTGGCTTTGATTTCAGAGTCTAAAACCGGCTGGCATAAGGAAGTGGCGGCATTGGCTGGGCATCGGTAAGTGATAAGATTGTGTAGTGTGTGAGACGGAATGGATGTGATTTCCGGGAGATGCTGGAGAAAGCTTTTGAAATGATTCGAGGCTGCCTCCTTGATAGACGGTAAGTCCGTGATGGTTTCTCTGGTTGGAAGCACCAGGCGATTAATTGAGTTTCGGGATCGACGGGAGTTGGCGACACGATGGAAAAAGGTAGTATTATCATCCCTGTTTTTGAGCCAATTGATTCTCGACTTTTGCTGATATAGAGTCTCCTCCGCTCGAGCTAGGAAAATCCATTAAGGTTTGGTGGATTACTTGTTTTGCCTCGTCTCCGTTATGGTTGTTGTTTGTTTACCATGGTTTCGGTCATTTGCTTCACTCCTTGTAGTAAAGTGATTTCGTTAGTAAGCGGGTCGCTCCTTTTCCCTACATCTTGGACCGGACTGTGATCCTTTTCTTCGTCAGCTTCTCTCTTTCGGAATTTTCAAGACGTTTTCGTTCGTCCTTGCCTTAACCGGTTCAATTTTTGGTTCAAGATAGTGTATCTTTGATCCAACAAGTTCTAGTGGAATTGCTTGAGTTTCAGTTGGGAGGTAGTATATGGATTCATCACAGGAGGATTCGTCAGTTGGTCGACCATAGTGTCGCCTTTCTCTGACCTAATCTACCGGAGTTTCAGAGTAATTTTGCGATCTTTTTCCTTGCCTTTTTTCTATTTAGGTGGTCGACCTTGCATTATATTTTGGTGTTAGACTTTTGGCTTTTGATGTATCATTTTGTAGTTATTTTGACTTGGGAATTTTTGTAATCCTCCGTCTTTAGTCAATTGCCGATTATGTATTTCACCTTGTAATGTTCTTCATCTCATAGTTGAGCAACTATTCTATAAAAAAAAAAAAAAAAAAAAAAAAAANAATGGAAGACGAGGGTGTATTAGTAATTTACAAGCGAGTGGATAGGATGACTCTGCGATTTATTCTCCGTCAAGCTTCAAAGTTGTAAGCTAAGAGCTTTTGGCGACAGAACATGGCGACGCTCTCTCTCTGCTCTACTCTCACCGCTCACTGCAATGTCCCTTGTCGCCGTTCGATTGCTATCCCTTGTTCTCTCTCTAAACCTTCGCTTAATCTTGCTAAACCTGTGATTAGGTTCCTTTCTCCTTCTGCTGCGTCGACGTCTCGAGCAGCGTTCCCTATCGCCCCGAAATTCGCTGAATCAGCCGTCGTAGATGAACCAGAGACTACAGATATCGAAGCTGTGGTTGTCTCTGATGTCGCTGAGGAGAAGCCTAAACGAGAAGAGATTTTCGCTGTAGTTATGGTGAGCAATTGATTTTGTTTCATTTGGAGTTGTTCATGAGAGACATTGTGGCTTGAATTGATTTAGAATTCTTCATGAGAGACCTTGTGGCTTGAGAGGGTGAATAGAGTTTAGGTTTGATATGATGAATATTTCTTCATACTGTAACAGGTTGGTGGACGGCAATACATAGTTTTTCCAGGAAGATATCTTTACACTCAGAGGCTTAAAGATGCAAATGTCAATGATCAGGTTATTCTAAGTATTTTGAATATGCTTTATTTTATGTTAAACAAATAACAAATGTTGGTTTGCTTCTTCTCTTGTGTAGATTGTTCTAAACAAAGTGTTACTTGTGGGTACAAAGACACACACTTACATTGGCAAACCAGTTGTGACCAATGCCACTGTACATGCTGTAGTGGAAAATCAAGTAAAACTCAATATTAAGACTTTCTTTAATTTCGGATTTTATGTTTTAGAAAAATTACAATGTCTTGTGTTACTGCAGGGTCTGAATGATAAAGTGGTAGTCTTCAAGTACAAGCCTAAGAAGAAGTACCGTAGAAATATTGGTCACAGACAGGTATATTCCATTCTTCTTTCTTGTTCCTAAAATCTAACTATTTACAACATATCTCTAGCTTGCTTTATAATTTCCGACCTGAAATTGCAGCCAAATACAAGGATTAGGATTACAGGAATCACAGGGTATGAAGAGTATCCAGCATCCCCCAATGTTGCAGTTTAAACTCTCAACTCTTTGAGAAGTATAGGATCTTTGAACATCTGCTTCTTGAAAATTATCCCTTTTTTATTTATTAATTTGTACCAAGTTTTTAAATGATAAAAAGTTCCTAATTCAGTGGAAACTGAAAGGCAATTGGACAAGCTGTTTATGGTTCTCTACCATTACTAGAGAAGTTGAAGTTGCTGCTTTTTCCATAGTATGGTATAATATAAGTTCTACATCATCAACTTAATTTTAACATTTAGAATCTTATTGTCAGAAAATAACGAGAACCTGAGACTGCAGTCTGGATCCGAGAGACCCAAATTGTTTCTGATCAAAGATTGCAGGACCCTTTATCTTCAACTTTTTCTACATTTCACCTCCCTCCACCTTGATTCTTTGACCTCCTGATGCCTCCTATACTCTTAGACTTTTAAGAACACCCATGTTGTGGCAAATCCACCTAGAAAATTCTTCGTATTCAGAACGGTATGACAAACACTTGTGTTTTCACAAGACCATGATGATAGTTTTTAAAAATTATATGCTTTTTCCATCCATCAGTCAATGTTTTTCCCTTAACGCATCTTCCAAAACAAATTAGGTCTCACAAATTCCAGTGGGTTTTCTTAAGTTTTCAAATCAGTTAAAGTCTAATGATTTTGCAAGTAAGTCCACCAATTGTAAATCCCTGATAACATATTCCACAATGACCAGTTTTTCCTCAACTAACTCACGAATAAAGTATTGTCTTATGTCTATGTGCTTAGTTCGTAAATGTTGAAAAGATTTTTTTAGTTATGTTTATTGCACTCTGATTATCACAAATAATCAATAAAGAATCATAATTCATACCATAGTCAACATCCATCTGTTTCATCCATAACAATTGTGTGCAAAAGTTCCATAGCTATGTATTCAACTTCAGCAGTTGATAGGGACACACTATTGTGTTTCCTGCTATGTCACGAGATTTCATTGTTGCCCATGAAGAAACACTTACCACTCGTACTTCGTCGATCATCAAGGGAATTGGTCCAGTCAACATCACAATAGCCCATCAAGTTCTTGTTTGTGAATCCTCAGATTCAGTGTTCTCTTTACATGCCATATGATTTTTTTCACGGCATCTAGATGTGATGTTTTTGATTACCTAGCACATACCCCTATAGCATAATAGAGATATGGTATATTAGTTGTGAAATACAAAAGACTCCAATCAGAACAACTTTTCATTGACATCTTCACTTGCTTCATATTTTTAGAGTTCCTTATTTGTTCTCATTGGAGTTTTTGCCTCTTTTCATGTTTGAGGTCCAAATCTAGTAATCAAGCTTTTGACATAAGTACTTTGTGACACGAAGATTTCTTCATTTGTCTATTTAACTTGAAAATCAGAAGATATGAGAGTATTCCACACATACTCATCTCAGATACTTGATTCATTATTTTGACAAATTGTCCACGAGATTTTGACAAGTCGAACCAAAAACAATATCATCAAAATAAATTTGAACGACCATCAACTTCCTATTATCTTTCGGAACAAAAATTTTGTTTGTCGATAACTCCTCTCTGATACCTGTGATTAATCAGAAAGGTAGTGAGACATTCATACCAATCCTTTGGAGCTTGTTATAACCCATAGAGTTATTTTGTCTATAACTTCTTTTAGTGTTATTGATTTAGTGATTCATTATTGAATTTTGAAATTCACTTTGTATTTTAATGGATTTAGGAGTGTTTTAAAGCTACAAATATAAAGAAACAAATCCGATGATATTTTCACTAATTTAATTTGATGTTGTATTATTATTTATAAGCTCTCAAATTTATTGTACATTTAAAATAATATTAATACGATGTTAATCAGCACGACACTGTATAATTGTATACTTTTATTTTAGAAACAGGAACAAATTTTTACAAAAACTGATCTTTTGTATAGCAAGAATCACATCCTACTTTTTAAAAATTGTATTAAATTTTTGGAGGTAGTGAAATAAATGGGAAAAAGCTTCCTGACCAAATCCTCCAATGATAACACTTGAAAATGCATCATATAGTAAGCAAATAAATAAAAAAATCACAAGTTGCTCATTGAATAATTTATAACTTGAGAAAATGAAAGAAAATGGATTTTTTGAGAATTAAAATAAAACGCGTATGATATTGTGGTTGGGTTATGTGACAACTAATCAAAACCGTTTTAGTGTGATAAGGATAGTTATCAACAAAAGAATTGTTTGTGTTAAATACTGTATATACGGGATATCTTAGCATATACGGACAGGCCTCGACGTGTCATAAATCTGTAGCCAATTTTGCCTTTAAAAGTCAATCATCTATCTGCTTCGACTCTCAACATACACAGTTTGATCAGCGAGAGAGCGAGTATAAGAAATAAGAAAAATGGCTACTCTTAAGGTTTCTGCTTCTGTTCCTTCTCCATCTGATGACGCTGAGCAACTGAGAACTGCTTTTGAAGGTTGTTTCTTGTACCCGATCTGTTAGTTGTTTGTGTTGAATGTAGATCAAGCTTCATCTGATCGTTTATTTGTTAGATCTATAAGATTTCTCTCTAATCTTTTCTCTGATGAGTAGAATCATGTTGGTTTAATCACAAGATCGTGATTTATTAATCACTGTTTCTTCTCTCTTTGTTAATCTCTAATTTGTTTGTGTTGAATGTAGATCATTCATTATATTTGTTGGATCTATAAGATTTTGATTTAGTATATGATGTTTGATATGGATCTGCTGAAGTAAGTGTGTTGGATCTGATTGGTTGTTGTAACAGGATGGGGAACTAACGAGGACTTGATCATATCAATCTTGGCTCACAGAAGCGCTGAACAGAGGAAGCTGATCAGACAAACATACCATGAAACATTTGGAGAAGATCTTCTCAAGACTCTTGACAAGGAACTCTCTAGCGACTTCGAGAGAGCCATCTTGTTATGGACTCTTGAACCTGGTGAGCGTGATGCCTTATTGGCTAATGAAGCCACCAAGAAATGGACTTCAAGCAACCAAGTGCTAATGGAAGTAGCTTGTACTAGGAGCTCAACACAACTCCTTCACGCTAGGCAAGCTTACCATGCTCGTTACAAGAAGTCCCTTGAAGAGGACGTTGCTCATCACACCACTGGCGATTTCAGAAAGCTTTTGGTTGGCCTTGTTACCTCCTACAGGTATGAAGGAGATGAAGTCAACTTGACATTGGCAAAGCAAGAGGCTAAGTTGATCCATGAGAAGATCAAGGACAAGCAATACAACGATGAGGATATCATTAGGATCTTGTCCACAAGAAGCAAAGCACAGATCAATGCTACTTTCAATCGCTACCAAGATGATCATGGTGAGGAAATTCTAAAGAGCCTTGAAGAAGGAGATGATGATGACAAGTTCCTTGCATTGTTGAGGTCAACAATTCAGTGCTTGACAAGACCAGAGCTTTACTTTGTTGAAGTTCTTCGTTCTGCAATCAACAAAACTGGAACAGATGAAGGAGCTCTCACTAGAATTGTAACCACAAGAGCTGAGATTGACTTGAAGG
>OVAV01002389.1:0-10395 GCA_900406375.1 Iberis amara
ATGAAACTTACCAAATGATTTGGTTTAACTTAAGAAATGCATGTGTTAAGACTAATTATGTTGAAATTTCATCATATATTTAATTGTGAACGTCCAAATTTAACAACTAAACCCTAGTATGTTTTATATTTGGAAAAAATATTGATATTCTATTTATTTTGTATTTATTAGTCATATTTGATTTTCAATTAGAGTTTTACGTTGTAATAGAAAAATATATTTGAAGTTATAATGTTATAACTTCGATGATAGCNTTTGGTACCTAAATTGTTGTCTAGATTTAATCATTTGATATAATATTTGAAGTGTTGACAAAAAAATTAAAATAATAATAGTAACTCCGATATAAATGAATTCATTAATTTTAAGTATGACATAACTCGATGGATACTTGTAGTGCTCCTAAATTCTCAAAAATATAAATGATTAATTGAGACGACTAAGGGATTACAATACACGAATTCGAAAACATGATGAGACAAAGAATATCGAAGGTGGATTATGGCATTTGACTTTTGTCCCATTGGCACACCGAAAAGAGACAATGGTGATGAAGAGAAGCATGAAGGTCTCATTATATTATACAACCTTGTTTATATTTTATATATGTATATGTGATATCACAAGATCCCTCCTATAAACTACAATTAATAAAGTGTGATAAAAAGCAACACCTGAGAATGTGAAAATTTTTTAATTGCTTAGTTGGGTACACTTATAGCAGATCTTTTTAGAGTATTTTGTCTTTAATTATTCTATGATAATTGTCACTAAGTTTCTATTCCCCATAACATATGTATCCACAAATCATGTGTTGGACTTAACCCTTTTCTCTCTTAGTTATTTCTTACAAAATACAGATTATATATTAAAAAGACTCCCTCTCATTGATCAGCTTTGAACTGTCATTCTGAGTAATTGCAAGAAAGAGTTGGTAAAAGCATCGTTGACAAAAGATAATAATTTAAAAGCATCATGAGTGTGGTCATATTCATTATTCTCTAACATTATAAAAATATGGAACTATACACTATAGTTCTATATAATAGGTTTACTTGGTTTTGGAACACAATATTTCCTCTCATATATAATCGTTATACGAGAATAATGATGCTATATGAATTTTTTTATAGAGAAACAAAATATATATATATATATATATTTATTATTCTTTTTATTATTTTATTTTCTTATTATTATTTTTTGACATAATTTATTTATTTTATCGATTTTTTGATGAAATGTTAAATTTATAGATCAGAAAGAAAAAAGTTATTTACAATGAAAATATATAGAGGACTACAAGTGTTTTGGTAGAAGCTGTTGTTGGGGTGATATAAAGGTGCCTCGTTAAATTATTTTATTTATTGGATTTATTTACTTTATGCTAATTTATTTTTCAACTTATTTAAGTCTTGAAAATAATTTTTTATATTTTTAAATTAGTTATTTTGAATAAATTATACAATAAATTTTATTAATTAATAAAATGTGTAAATCAATAGACATTATGTGTAATGAAACATTAGTTTTTTTCTTTTCATAATATGTTTAAATCATTAGACACCAAACCCTATAAAAATATAAAAATATGTGTATAATTAACTTAACTTCTAAATCAACAAAGGATGAATAAGTGAATTATTAGTTGTCACATCAACTATCGTTTTATCTAGTCAGAATTCGAACATAACCACTTATTATACGAATAACTTGTTGCAATTAGAGACTATAATGATTAAACAAACATGGATATTTAGTTCCATAAATTTTAAGGATGATGGTGTTAACAAATCATGTCTTTCGAGAAAAACAATAACATGAATTACGCATCTATTTTATTAGTTTGCAGAACCGTGACTATTGACAATAGTTCATCTATGTATGGCTTGTTGATTAGAAAGTGCAAAATAACCTCAAAACTATTTTTTTTTTTTGAACGCACTAGAGGAAGTCACATCCTTTTTCTCTCTCTTCTGGCGACTTGCGATTCTCCTCCGATTATCTTCGTTGCCACCTCCTTTTCTTTCTCCGGCGTCACTCTTGGCGTCGGACTCCCTCCTTCCTCCCTATGGGGAAGAATAAACACAAAAAAATCCTCTCCGTCTCGTAATTCCCCTTCCGGAGCTACTGCGTCTCGTGATGTCTCGGTACCTGAACATTCTTCAGCTACCAAAATCTCCGTTGAGCCGATAGGTGACCAATTGGACATATCAATCGCCTCAGATACACCCAAAGTTTCCGGATCTGAGGCTAAAACCCCAGCTCATCAAACTTCAACAACTCATGCGAACAGTGATGTTTCCCTAAAAACAGCTCTTCTAGATCTTCCCTTAGTAGATTCAGAACATCAATATTTGCGTGTCAATCCCCTTGAGAATCGAGTGATTCAGCCAACACAAGACATTCCATCTGAGAATTTTTCAAAGGTGGATGACTCTGCTCGTTTATGGAGTGATCTCCTCAAGGGTCATAAAAACTTCAGATGAAAGGAACCAGTTTCACTCTGGAATCGGGTGAGAGTTGCGTAACCATTCCAAACGCAGTTACTGAAAGAAATAAGAAAGCTTGGGACATGTTCATACTTGGACAGTTCTATGAACAGCCACCCTCCAAAGGAGCGATACATGCTATCATTAATGGAATTTGGAGTAAGCATAAGAAAGATATAATAGTCTCTAAACTAAAAGGAACTGCTTTCTTGTTTAGAGTTCCCTGCCCTTATGCAAGAAAGAGGATCCTTAGTCAAGCCTTATGGCAAGTTGAAGGTCAAACCATGTTTGTGGCCAAGTGGTCCCCGGGACTAAAGCCTGTGAAACCTGAGCTCACAACAGTGCCAGTTTGGCTAGAACTTAGGAATGTCCCCTACCAATTCTTTTCCGAAGAAGGGCTAGAGCATATTGCCGGTTTAGTGAGTCATCCTCTCTATCTTCATCCGGACACAGCTAATTTGACAAACATATACGTCGCTAAAGTCTATACTATTATCGACCCTAGGAAGCCTCTTCCTGAGGCAGTTAATGCCAGGTTTGAATCAGGAGAAGTTCAACGTGTAGAAGTATCGAGTCCTTGGCTACCATCTATGGTACGAAGATGTTCATTCTTTCCCAGAAGCTCAAGCATGNATCTAGATGCCCCACGGCTCCTATTACATGTACAGGTTGTAACTCGACAAAGCACAATACTGAGAAGTGTCCTAGATCTGGTAAAGGTGATTCGGGAGCTCAACCTCCTCGTTTAACAAAAGGCAGTAGATTTACAGCAGCTGAGAAAGGTAAAGATATAGATCTTGGCTCTAAAGATGTTCCTGACGCCCCGGTCTCAGCAAAAGGAATTGTGATTAATGAAGCAAGTGGAATCCCTGCAAACAAGACTACGTCTTTAACTCCTATAAAGGAGTCTTATAAATCTGCTAAATCTCCCTGCATTGATGGTTCAAAGGGGACTAAGGAACTACCAGTGCTAGAAGATGGAGAATTTCGTGGCTCTCTAAGTATACAACTAGGTGAGGTCGAGGTCGATGTGGACACAAGTAAGGATCAAGACTCCTCCTCCCCTACGGAAATCCTATCTAGAGATGATGATAATCCAGATGATGTTAATGATAGATTTATCAAGGTAGTCTCAAAGAGGATCCTTACACGTTCCACTTTGAAGGCGAGGGCCGCAGGCCCTAAGTTCTAGGCGCTATGCCAACCTTTTTGTCCCATGGAAGTTTTTTGCTGGAATATAAGAGGATTTAACAATCCAACTAAACGGCGCACTTATAAGAAGTGGATGAAGGCTTATAAGCCTCTTTTTGGTAGTCTCTTAGAGACTCATGTACAACCGGATAATGCTCGATCAATAGTTTCAACCACATTTCCTGGCTGGAACGCGACTTTCAATTATAAATTCTCAGACTTGGGGAAAATATGGGTAGTTTGGGACGCCTCAGTTACTATCTCTATACTTCAAAAAAGTTTGCAGTCGATTACCTACTCTGTTAAGATGCCTGGTATTTCCCAACATATCCAAGTGTCCTTTATATATGCAAGTAACGATGAAGAGGAAAGATTAGAGCTATGGTCAGAACTGAGGAATCTCTCTGTTCACACCAGTGCCTCTGAAATTCCTTGGGTTGTCCTAGGTGATTTTAACCAAATCACCAAAGCTTCGGAGCACTCTTCTTTCAGCCCTCACGTCTCCACTAGGGGAATGCGTGACTTTTGCAACTGTTTGTTCTCTGCAGAGCTAAGTGACCTTGTGTACACTGGTAATACGTTCACCTGGGTTAACAAAAGAGACATTGATCCGATAGCTAAGAAGCTATACAGGATTTTAGTGAATGATAATTGGATTAACAGATTTCCGCGATCAATAGCGGTTTTTGGGGAAATTAGCTTCTCAGACCATAGCCCCGCTTGTCTTTTCTTGGACCAGATTTCAATCAAAAGGAAAACTCCTTTTCGCTTCTTCAACTATCTTCTCCAACAGCCTGAACTCCTTCATCTGATTTCAGTTGTCTTGTCCTCACTGGACCTTGATGGTACGAAGATGTTCATTCTTTCCCAGAAGCTCAAGCATGTTAAATCGGTTATTAGAGACTTCAGTAAGCTAAACCTCTCAGATTTGGAGAAACAAGTTCAGTCGGCACATGAAAATCTCATTAAAATTCAGAACGCTTTATTGAGATGCCCTAACCCTCTTTTGGCTTCCCAAGAAAAATCAGCTTTCAGTGTTTGGGTAGAATTGGCAAAAGCAGAAGAGTCTTTTCTGAAACAGAAGTCTAGAGTACAGTGGCTAGCAGAAGGAGATTCTAATTCAAAATTCTTCCATAGGGCAATCAAATCAAGAGTAGCATCGAACTCGATTCTTCTCCTGAAAGATCAAGATGATTCAATCATTGAGATTCCTAATCACCTAAAGGCGCATATTGTAAGTTATTTTACAAACCAATTGGGTTCTCCAAATGATCAACCTTCGGTCTCTCAGGATGAGATCAATTCTCTACGATTACGGCAGTGCTCACAATCGGCTATAGCATTATTAAATGCTCCTATCTCAGCAATGGATGTGAAAAATGCAGTATTTTCCTTGCCTTCCAATAAATCTCCCGGACCCGATGGGTTTACGGCAGCGTTCTTTAGAACCAATTGGCCAATTCTCGGGTCAGATGTAACAGCTGCTGTGCTGGAATTCTTCACATCTGGGAAGATTCTTAACCAGTGGAACTCTACTTCAATCTGTCTTATCCCTAAAAAGGAGAACTCGGTTTATATTGGAGATTTCAGACCAATATCTTGTTGTAACACGATTTACAAGATCATCTCTAAAATTCTTGCTTCTAAGCTTAAATCTGCTTTGCCGAATCTAGTTTCCAGATCTCAGTCAGCCTTCGTTCCTGGCAGGTTACTGCTGGAAAACGTCCTCCTGGCTACGGATTTAATTTCAGGTTACAACCGGGTTTCTTCAACAGACAGTGCAATGCTCAAGATTGATCTAAAAAAAGCTTTCGATTCAGTGAGATGGGATTTTGTGGTGATTACTTTGGAATCTATGGGCTTCCCACCTAACTTCATCAACCTAATCTTTACTTGTATCTCTTCCCCGAGCTTCTCCGTCATGATTAATGGGGAACTGTGTGGCTTCTTTAAAGGAACAAGAGGGTTAAGGCAGGGGGACAGCTTATCTCCATTTATTTTTGTGTTGGTGATGGAGGTATTCTCACAGCTTTTACATAGCAAATTTTCAGGTGGTTTTATTGGGTTTCAAAAGAACGCTATTTCTTCGCAAATCTTCCATCTTATGTTTGCATACGACATTATGGTCTTCTTTGATGCAAAATTATCCTCATTGGAAGCAATTAAAGATACAATGGCCATCTTTGCTGGCTGGTCCGGGTTAACTATGAACTAATCTAAAACGGATCTCTTTATCGGAGGGAAGAATCATAATTAAACCTCCCCTCTTCATAGAGTTGGCTTCAACCTCGGTTCTTTGCCAATTTGATATTTGGCTTTACCGTTAATGCACAGGAAGGTAAGGATTACAGATTTTTCTCCATTATTGGAAAAAATCAACAAACTGATGAATTCCTGGTCAAATAGGGCCCTCAGTTTCTCCGCTAGACTGCAACTTCTTAAATCAGTTATATTCAGTCTTCTAAACTTCTGGCTATCAGCTTTCACTATTCCAAAGGGTTGTATTAAGGCCATTAACAGTATGTGCTCTACGTTTCTCTGGTCCGGTAAAACCACAGGAAGACCTTATTGCAAAGTGTCTTGGCATTCTATTGCTCCACCAAAGCCGAAGGGGGTCTGGGTCTACGGGATTTATCCTTGTGGAATAAAACGCTTGGATTGAGACTTGTGTGGCTCTTATTTGCTGATTCAGGGAGTTTATGGGTTGCTTGGATCAAAGATAACAGACTAAGAGATTCCAATTTCTGGGGACAAGACGAAAGCACACAATCCTCTGCATCATGGAAATCTATCCTAAAACTAAGGCCTCTAGCAGCCAAGTATTTTCTATGTAAGCTGGGATATGGTCGAGATATTAGCTTCTGGTATGACAAATGGCTAAACATTTGTCCTTTAATTAATTTCGCCTCTCCTTCTGACCTAGGGGTACCTATACACGCGTCTGTCGCAGATGCTTGTGGACCATCTGGGTGGAACATAAGACTTGCAAGATCTAGTGGAGCTGAAATGGCCCATATTGCATTATCCTCTATTCCTCTTCCATTGAATTCAAACACTCCTGATACTTGTTATTGGGTACTTAATTCTAAGCGTCTTCAAAGGTTTAGAACTGCTCTGTTTTGGGAGGATATCAGGGTTAAGCATGCCACGAAGCCTTGGTCTTCCCTGGTTTGGTTCAAAGGAGCAATTCCACGTCATGCCTTCTTCATGTGGGTTGCTAACTGGAACATGCTTCCTACTAAATGTTTAATTGCATCCTGGGGAGCCAATACAGATGAAACTTGCTGTCTCTGTAACAGGTTCTTGGAAGTAAGGGATCATCTTCTACTGCGTTGTGAAGTGAGTGGAGATCTTTGGGATTTCTTCTTATCTCGCATATTTGCTGGTTTCCGAGGGTTTCATACATGGGAGGCTATGAATCAATGGCTTCAATCTTCCTCAAACGCAGCTCCGAAGCTTTTACGGCGCATCGGATCTCAGGCGCTCCTTTACTTGCTTTGGGGGGAAAGGAATTCACGATTGCACAATAGCATCAGCTGCTCTCCGAGTCAACTGCGATCTTCTCTTGATCGATCTATCAGGGATATTCTTCTTGCCAGACTGAATCGTACCAAGTTTGCAGGACTGTTGGAAATATGGCTAGCACGGTCATAGACTGTGTTCTACGTATTGCTAATATGTTTTTTTTTATTCTTTTTTGGGCATTTTAGCATAGCAAGTTTTCTTCTTTTGTAGCTCTACAAACATTTTCATTCTAATGATATTAACATTCCTATAAAAAAAAAAACCTCAAAACTAATGCTTGTATACACGTATGTTAGTGCTATATATATATATATTAAAGTCCCAAAATAATGGGAATGATTGGATAAAATTTTATTTTTAAATTTTTGCTGTAAAAAGAATAGTTGTGACTTGAATCTTTTTTATTGAGACTATGAATTTAAATAAAAATAAAATTTAGTTGTTGACTTTCAAAAAATTTGCACCAATATAAAACTATAAAACAAAAGAGGTTGTGACTACTTGGAATTTTAAAATCACTTTAATTTTTTAATGTTCATAATAAATATTTTGAGAAATTTTTATTAATTTTTAAAGTGTTTACCGTCCTTAAAGTATAATCACAAATCAAATAATAGATATAATCACCAATGTTAGAGGAGTGATTCGATTCTTGGATTAGCAATGAAATTTCAAAATTTTAAGAAATAAAATTACTGTTTTCCAATTATTATAAAGATAGACTTTATTTGTAATAACTTTAAAATAAAAAAAATATATAAGTAATGAACACTAGATCAAAATGCATTGGTAATCTCCAACATATAGGATTCGGTGCATAATTTTGTTCTATTTGTTTGTATCCAACCACAAACATCATGGTCCCAAACTTATCATAATCTTGAGAAGATCATTGAAAAATCAACCCACTTCATAAAAAAACAAGTAAAACCATGGAGAAATAAATAAATTATAATATAAAAAATGCTCCAAAGCTTGGGGGTAATTGTGTAAAGTGCTGACCAAAAATATAGTCAACAGCTCAACAACTACAAAAGCACTAAAGTCCATTAAGTCCACTTCAATAGATTGTGAGGAAATGAATCTGTCACTTTCAGGATATTTATACATATTTTCAATGAAAATTGACAAAAATTGGCTTCCTTTAGTCTTTAGAGCAAGTTAAATATGAACCAATCTCCATAAAGAACAAGTTGAGTAGAATGTTATAGTTACCTATTAATCTCTCTCTGGTTTAGCAGAGTCATATATCAAGGAGAGGTTGAAGATAACAACTCTCTATTGATCATGAGATGAGCTTATGGATACGGATTATGAAAATAAAAAGCAGAATTAGCTTCTTTCAAACTTTAAACCTATATATGATCTTGCTTATGCTAGCTCATAAAGGCCTAATATGTAACAAGCATGGCATCTCGTTCCTGCAACCTAGTTTATAGAAGAAGAAAAAAAATCATTGCAATAAGTACCAAATGAGACATCAGCTAAAGGAGAGGTTAACTTTCTGTGTACGAGCCGATCCTTAGACTTAATAATATATGCTGATTTTACATATTTATCAAAATTATAGGTGAGTTTTAAATTAAATTTAAAAAATAAAAATAAGCACCATAAACTCGTACTTACGTTGTCGGAACTCAAAACTAGCTCTAGATGTATCTAATACTCCCTCCGTTTCGAATTACTTGTCGTTTTAGAGTTTTGCACACAGATTAAGAAATCTCTGTTTTCTATAAAATCACCATTAAATATTCTAAATCAACCAATAGAAAAAAAATCATGCAATTATTCTATTGGTCAAAAAAGTCAAATTCATTTAATGTCTGTATTGAAAACTTAAAACGACACATATTTTGAAACGAAAATTTTTCTCCAAAACGACAACTAATCTGAAACGGAGGGAGTACTTGATAGAGCCATATACTTACGCACCTAATGCCATAAGTTTGGACAGTGTTGTCAATGCCAACTCAATAGGAAGGACATCCGGTGCCACCGTCCCAAGTCTTTTCTTTGAACCGATAATTTTAGGGCCCATTTTAATTTTAATTGTTTGAAAAAATTAAAATAAAATTTTTAAACAGTGATTAAAAAGTGATCACAAAAATAGTTAGTTGTATTTTATATAGATGTATAAAAAAAATTACAATAAAAATATAACACATTAATATTTGATTAATTTCTTTTTTTAAAAAATAAATCAAATTTAAGGGGTCCAATTGTGACTCTTAGTGTTGTATTAATGGTTGTTGTCAGTAAACGATAGAACTTACCGGTTTCCCTAATCAGCAGTAATAGTATGCTCACTGCCAAAAAAAGAAACTCTTTGAGAGATCTTTTAAGCAGAAATTACAAAGAAGAAGATGAGTACATAAAGAGAAAAAAATAGATGTAATCAGCTTAAAACAGAGTGCCATTTTCAAGTACATTCATTGAGCAATGGGGATGATAAAAAAGTATTCATTTAGGCAATTGATCAAACAGAGTTTGTGCATTTGACTACCAGCTAGCTTGAGAGTACCAGAATCCAGAGAAGTCTAGACCTTGGCACTTAGAATCTCAATCTCTCACTCTGGATTAGCCTTTAAATAGCCGAAGACGTGACGACTTTGCGAGCTTTGTTTTTAAAGTATTATCCTTTACTCCTTGAGCTATTGCAGTTGAAGTACCAAGAAGATCAGTTGCTACGGTTCTTGAAGTCCATTGTCTAATTGGACTCGCTTGTCTCCTAGAAGATGTATAACTACAAAGGGCTTCATCAATTTCACCAGTTTCAGACAATAATCTTCTGTGTGTCCGAATCATTTCCCCCATCACACCATTCTTGCTCGTATTAGCACAATGATCAGTTTTATCCTCTTGTTTATTAGTATTACTGTTCTTAGGCTCTGCATCTTCGTCTTCTTTGATGGCTCGGGACATTGCCCACGCCATTTGATTCTCAAACGGACTTCCAATCTTTCCTTTCGGCTTTTCAGCGTCTTTGTTTGGTTTGTTAAGTTTCTCTGTTTCCATTACATGAGTTTCCACACGTTTCTTGAGCTCGAAACAATTCGAATCGCTCCCCACAGAGTCTTCTTCGCACTCCACATCACGCGGTGGTGCACTCAAGGGGACTGATTCAAGTGAATTTCGTCGATTTCTCTGGTGGTTTTCATTACGCTTCCCCTGAAGGAATGTCTCAATC
>OVAV01002390.1:0-11284 GCA_900406375.1 Iberis amara
AAAATCCCATCGAATACGATCATAAGCCTTCTCAAGGTCCAATTTTAAGAGCATCCAACCACTCCGCCCTTTCTTACGACGCATGGAATGTACAGCTTCCTGAACCACCACAATATTATCAGTGCTCAACCTCCCTGGAATAAAACTAGATTGGGCTGGTCCTATTAATGTTGGCATGATACTCTGCAAACGCAACATCATAGTCTTTGTAATCGTCTTAAATAAGACGTTGCAAAGGCTAATAGGTCGAAATTGAGTTATACGCACCATGTTATAAAATACTAAGAAGAGTAAATTAAAATACTCGTATCTAAATAAGTGACAAATTGAAAACCACAAACGTAATCAATCCTTCTTTAACTGACCTCACCTATCATTCAAATGGAATCAAATCTTCAATAATAAAAGATATATCTTTGAGTTGTGATTGAAAATAAAAATGTAAAATTTAATCCCTGGACAAAGATGCCAAGGAGAGGATCTACTTACTGCAAAGTACTGTAGAAGAAGAATCTATCTCCCCCTTTAACTTTTTCTTCTTTTTATTCATTTTTTTGCTGTTATTTTTTTAGAGAATTTTAAAATATTCCACTTTTCTAATATTATTTTTAAACATATCACACATTTCTAATTATTTTTAAAAACCACATAAATATTTTATTCCAAAATATTGCAAATATAAAGTAGTTTAAAAATAAACTATAAACTCTAATTAATTAATAAAATTAAACTAAGAAACATTTAATTATAAAATATTAAAAATTTAATATTTATGTTTTTTATATTATTTATATATATAAACAATAATTTTGAAACAACTTAAATTGTAAAATATATTTTAATTATATGAAATAGTTTTAATAATATGTTACAGAATTATTTTATTTTTCTGTGCACTTTAATCATTTGGTTTGGCGAGTTTTTCTCCCAAAAATAGTAACCTACAATATTTTTTCAAATTTATTAGCTCTTCGATACATATTTCAAACTAACTAATTGTGAATTTATGCACATAAACTTTTTAAAATTTGTGACAAAGACAAATTTAAAATTATGTTCAACTCCCTATACGCTATTGAATTCAAATTAAGTTATATGGTCAAACCAATAAAGGATAAATTTTTATTTTATTCTCGTAATGAATATTTGTAGTTGCGATTAATTACATATAAAAATTCAACAATTTTTTAAATATTCCTGTATAAATCAGCAACTAGTTAATTTAAAGTGTGTATAAAAAGACCAAAAAAAATTATTACAAAATATTGTGAACTACTATATTTAAAAAAAATAGTGAAACCCTAATTATTTTGTTATCCAATTGTTAATTTTAGTGATATTGTTTTAACCTTTGAAGTTACCATGTGAACTTTAGAGAAGAGGGCCTATTAGGATTCTCTGTATCCAAAGACGACCCCACTTTTTCACCACACACGTGTGACCTCATCTTCTCCCACGTGAATATCCACGTGGCGTTCATCCCTCCCATACTCTCTCCATGACTCTTCCCCATCCTCTTCCATTGTAGTTTTTTTTCACACTCTTTTATAAATAGAAATGAAATTCATAAAAACTTCAAAAGATCCAAAGTCCAGAGTAATAAACATAATTTACGAGTTAAAATCTTGTGAGAAAATATTTTTCTTTTCACAAATTTAGTTGGAAAAGTCATAAATTATAAATAAAATAATTTATTTTAATCACATGAAAAACATAGTAAAAACGCTCAAGAACCATTGATGTTAAATTACATTTTTCTGTAATAAAATTATTTTAATATTTAAATTTTTAAAAAAATAAAACATCTGATATGTATATGAGTAATTCTATAAAATATCTACAACACACTCCTATTTTTTCTAAAAATATAATTAATTTTTTTCAATAATATCATAAAATAATGATTTAAATTTTAAAGATTTAAAATTTTAATTTTTGAGTTTGGATTCACTAGCTACAACCTTAAATTTATAAGTTAGTTACGAAGATGTTAAAATTTAGTTCTTGAGATTTTATTATTTAAATTTAAATTTCAATAGCTATTTTAAAGTTATGGTATTTAAATTATGATTGGTTCAAACAATTATGAATAAATAGTATTTTTGGAACGAAACTAAAAGATATAGTATTTTTGAGAATTTATATTATGACGCTAAAATTGTAGTGTCAGATAACTCTCCAATTTAGGATGAATTCTCCAATCAAATTTTCTTTCTTTAAACAAAAATTTCCTTTTCTTACACATTTTTGATATAAATCAAAATGGTTAATTTGTTACTAATATGTTATTAATTTCCCTTAAAACTATCTGTTTCTCAATATTCAAACCAATTGGTAACTTTAAACACACGTTTATTTTTCTCATAACAATACCAAAATGGGTCAACTTTAAATAAGTCAAATGAGTCGGTCTGCCGAAAGAAATACATACGTGTTAAATACTACAATATCAAAATTGACACCTAGATATCACAATGTCCTTTTTTAAAATTTTAATCAAAGTTGAAAATGTAAATAATAAAATAACGTGATCTTCTTCGGTACAACTCTTTGTCCTATAAATACAGAACCTCTTGTCTTCATATTCTCGACACACACACATATAAACGCATAGAACCGTTAAAATTTTTTTTTAACGAAAAACATAATATAAAAATCTCTTTTATATTTATAATTATAAATATAATAATAATAAATTTTCACCAAAACCGAAAAAAAGAGAGAGAATCTGTGCATGTTGCTCAGAAAATCTTCAAAGTGTAATCTGAGCTTACGTTAGCTATCACGAACTCCTAAGGATCTTCTATATATATGTTTTTTTTCATTTCCCCATAAAAACATTATTATCATATACTAATATTTATATATTTTCTCTTCTTCTATATATTCTCTTTTTTCTTTCACTATCTTAAGAGAGACTCACAATCTTGATTTTCTTGATTCATCACAAACTCGTGAAATGACTTCGACTTTTTTAATCATAATATTCTCAATATATGCATTAATCCTAGCCGTTGGTCCAAGCGAGCTTCTCCAACTCGGAGCCATAGATGTCGACGGTCACTTCACAATCCATCCATCTGACTTAGCCTCTGTCTCATCTGACTTCGGTATGCTAAAGTCACCGGAAAAGCCATTAGCCGTATTTCATCCATCATCGTCCGAAGATGTGGCACGTGTCATAAGAACAGCTTATGGTTCAGCCACAGCTTTTCCAGTCTCGGCTCGAGGTCATGGCCATTCCATAAACGGACAAGCTACGGTTGGGAAGAATGGTGTGGTGGTTGAGATGAACCACCGTAGGATCAATACACCGGAGCCACTTGTTAGACCGGAGAAAATGTATGTAGATGTTTGGGGTGGAGAGTTATGGATTGATGTGTTGAAGAAAACTTTGGAGTATGGTTTAGCACCAAAGTCATGGACTGATTATTTGTATTTATCAGTTGGTGGTACACTTTCTAATGGTGGAATTAGTGGTCAAGCTTTTCATCATGGTCCTCAAATTAGTAATGTTCTTGAGCTTGATGTTGTTACTGGTTAGTATATATATAAAACATTTATTATATTCAAGTTTATGTATTAATGTTAATTTGTTGGATTTTACTAAATTTTTGATAATAAAAATTTTAGGGAAAGGAGAAGTGATGAAATGTTCAGAAGAAGAGAATACAAAGCTATTCCATGGAGTTCTTGGTGGGTTAGGTCAATTTGGTATCATTACACGAGCAAGAATCTCTCTTGAACCTGCTCCCCAAAGGGTAACTTTTTATTTAAAACAAAAAATTATTTTGTATATTTTAAAAATATTTCTGACTAAAAAAATAGAAAATATTGATTTTTATTTTTTCGTAAAATACTATTAATTATAATTAATTTAACCAATCAAAAATAATTTGTTAAATAGGAATTCTTAATAACCTTAAGTTTTTAAATGTTTTGCATATCCGAAATTACCTTTAAATATATAAAAACGATATCTAAGATTTTATTCATTTATTCATGATTTTAGATTGAAAAATCATGTAAAATCGTTTTATATTTCTATTTTAGATTTCGGTTTTAAAAGTTGTATGACCGATTTGATGACATAATTATTTTAATGTATTTTTTTTTGATAAAGTTTTATTTTAATCTATTTATCAAAGTGAAAATGACACAACTCTATAAATGATATATTATTATAGGTGAGATGGATTAGAGTATTGTATTCAAGCTTCAAAGTGTTTACAGAAGATCAAGAGTACTTAATATCAATGCATGGGTCATTAAAATTTGATTACGTAGAAGGATTTGTAATTGTAGACGAAGGTCTTGTTAACAATTGGAGATCATCTTTCTTCTCTCCTCATAACCCCGTTAAAATCTCCTCCGTTAAATCTAACGGCTCCGTTTTATATTGCCTTGAGATCACAAAGAACTACCACGACTCTGACTCTGAAACAGTCGATAAGGTATGTTATAAAGATATTTATTTATAGGTTTTTTTTGTATTAATGTATATCTGGAAGGATTTAACACTATTTGATAATTGAGGAGCTAATAATGATGAATATTTAGAGGTTTTCTTTTTAGTTTATATGATTGGAAAGTGGCCTCCATAGTATTTTTGTTGTGTCCACTTTATTATAAGTTTAAATTAAGAAGAAGACATGAAGAAGAAAACAGAGAGGATCTACAAAGATCTAGCTTTTCCACCTGAACTTAATAATACATATAATATGTTTATTATAAAAATTATAAATTATATTCTTCTTAATCATGGTTACTATAATTCAGTAGTGGACAAGGGTCATGGACCACTCACCAAATAATGATTCCTCTTTGTTCTATAATTTAATTTTATATAAAACCAATTCTACTTGGAATCTTAACTTAACAGCAAAACAGCTATTTATATAAAAAAATTAATAAAAAATTAATTAATGTGGATTTTTATTTTACAGGAAGTAGAGATTTTGATGAAGAAATTGAAGTTTATACCAACATCGGTTTTCACGACAGATTTACAATATGTGGATTTTCTAGACCGGGTTCACAAGGCTGAATTGAAGCTCCGGTCTAAGAATTTATGGGAGGTTCCACATCCATGGCTTAATCTATTCGTACCAAAATCAAGAATCTCTGATTTTGACGAAGGTGTTTTCAAAGGCATTTTGGGAAATAAAACTAGTGGCCCTATACTTATCTATCCAATGAACAAAGACAAGTAAGTCCTAAGTCTTAACATTTGACATCTACCATTTAATATTTAACGAGTTTTGCATGCATGCAAAGTTACACTTGTGAGGATTAATTAGTGGTCCCAATAACATAGGAGAATTCCATAAAATACTATAAAAATTAGTTTATGCTTCAAACATACCACCCACTCCCAATTTTTTTTTTTAACGTATTTAAAACTTAAAAGAAAAAAATACCACAACATTAAAATTGAATTTTAAAATTTTAATTATTGGGTTTTATTCACTTATTAAAGTTTAGAATTTAGTTGTAAAGGGATAAGAGTAATTTATGAGTTTATGGTTTAATTTTAAAGTTCTAAAATTATTTTAAATTTATGGTAATTATAAAATATATATATTTTAAAAACTATTGAAATTTGAAAGTGCAATATTTTTGAAATTAACACTAAAAATGAGAATTTTATTATTTATCAAAATCCGACAGATATAGCCGATATATAAATGGCTTCAAAACCGAAAAAAACTTTATGGACTCGTATATTTTAAAACCGGCCTACCAATAAACAAGATTGGGTTTGTTATTTATTTTAGTTCCTAGAACTCATAATGGTAGGTCCCAATCAGATACTCATAAACCAAACCAATCTCAACGACTCACACACATACACATCACTAAAATTGATTATACATCTTGTCTCATGCTAACATATCTTAATTTGCTGTTAATTTACCAGATGGGACGAGAGAAGTTCAGCAGTAACTCCTAATGAAGAAGTTTTCTACTTAGTAGCATTACTAAGATCAGCTTTATCGGACGGTGAAGAATCACAAAAGCTAGAGTATTTAAAAGATCAGAACCGTCAGATCTTGGAGTTTTGTAAACAAGCTAAGATCAATGTGAAACAGTACCTTCCTCATCACGCAACACAAGAAGAATGGGTAGCTCATTTTGGAGATAAATGGGATCGGTTTAGAAAGATGAAAGCAGAGTTTGATCCGCGGCATATACTTGCCACTGGTCAGAGAATCTTTCAAAACCCGTCTTTGTCTTTGTTTCCTTCACCGTCTTCTTCTTCATCGTCTGCTTCATGGTGATACAGAGAGAAAGTAGTTGTTAAGAAATATGTTTATTCCTGATGTATATATATATATATATATATATGACCAAATAGAATAGGATCAGAAATGTTAGGTTAAGGTATTAAAAATTAGAGTAGAAGACTCATTATTAGTCAAATGTTCTTGTTATGATCTTAATTTTACTGATTTTTTTGGAAATGAGTTCATGATAAAAGTTTAAACCTGGTTAAAATTAAAGATACACAAAAAACAAAACTAAGGACTGTTTTGGATAATTTATACTTTTATTATCGTTGTGGAACCACTATCTAGTCGCATATCGATCATTGTTGGTCAGTCGCTGCTGCAACCAAGAGAGAAAGGTTCAGCTTTGTGGAAGAACAATGAGAGCATAGTAGCTTAGATATTAGTGAGTTCAAGAGTTGCATTTACCTTTTCATTCAAGCTTGAGTACAATGTGCATAGAGAGGAGAGTCATATTGTTGAGTAAAACTCCGAATCAGTTTCAGAATACAGGCACTTCTCAAACAGTTTACACAGCTCCTATGTTGTTTGATATGTAATAACAGTCTCACCTTCACTTAACACACTAGAAACGAGTTCTACTGAACCTTTTTACTTTCATATCAGAATTATCTATCTATGTGTTCATCAAATATCCTAACATAATCTTGTTCCTACAATGAAAGTGAGTGAAGATATTCCATCACGATAAAGTAAACCTAAAGTGATAGATTGTAATCAAGAATAAGCAAGTGGTTATCAGAAACAGAGAACAATCACATACCTAAGCAAATATGCCCCTTTGCTGCTAATGTGAAGATCTAGAGGAGCTGGATAAAGAAAAATCACCTGATACAATAAGAAACATTACGTTATGATCAGGTCAAGTAAAGATCAGAGTAACCTAAAGTGTAAACTTCTATCATTGATCATCAATCATTATCTGTGAATCCCTTGAAGCTTATGATCTTTACAGAGTAATCTAAAGTGAAAATTTCTATCAATGATCATCATTCATTATCTGTGAATCCTTAATCTAGAGTGAAAACTTCTCTCGTTGAGCATCAATCAATCATTATCTGTGAATCTCTTGAAGTTTATGGTCTTAGACTCTTAACAATGTATTCAGCTTAGGATTGCAAAATGCACAACCATAGAGTGATAAATCAGTATATATATAATTCTAACACTCACTTGTGGAGATTTCATAGGATAATGCTCTGAAAAATCAGCTTGAAGCTGATACGAATCGATCGCATATAGAGTAAGAGAAGCTCCGATAACTTGGATTATCCCATCTGTAATCCATGAATTTCACATCAGAATCCCTAAAATTACATGATTCTCAATCGATGAAGTAAACTAGAAAACAAAACAAAAAACAATCACAAGGAATAGCTAGAAAATCACAAAGTTACCTCTGGATATTTTTGTGTTTGAATTTGAACTCTGTAGCTCTTTTCTGAAGCCGATTACATGCGATCTTGCTCAGAGCCTAACAGCAATTTCAAACAAATAAAAAGAAGAAGACAATCGAAAACACTAAATTCAATAACATACAAACAAACAGAGCGAAATGCGAGAGAGAGAGAGAGGAGAAGGAACTTTCCATGGGATCTCTAGAGATGATCCCTTTCGGTTTTGGAGAAGGAGGAGGAGGGAAGGAAGGTTCGTGAAAGATTTGAAGATCGGACGGCTCAGATTTTGTCAGTCCATACTGATCGTCAGAGATCATATCAATCAGATGGACGGTCTCAATAACGCCACGTGGACCATTCTGTTGTTTTAGATCTATGACCCGTTTCGTTTGATTGCTGCAGCGATGCAGCCGGACTGTCAAGGCTTTAAGGGTATAATTGTAATTTAAAACATTGTGCATGCATTCACTATCGGGGCAAAATGGTTGGATAAATAATAAAATTTGTAGAATTAAACATTTTAAAAAATTTGTCCATTTAAATAAAATAAAATTAGTAAAACTGACCATTCTTCTCAATTTTATATTATTTAATTTAAAAAGTGTAAAACTAAATTCAACCAATAAAATTGAAATCATAAACAAATTTTGGTAAAAAAATTTTTTTTACGTAATTTCTTGAGAATTTGATGAACAAATCTATTATTCTATATTCTTTATTTCACTCAATTATTTTCCATTCATATTCTATGAGTTCTACTAGTTACTACTATTTGAATCTTACTAAAAACTTCTCCTAAAACGTTCAATATCAATTTTTTTTTTTGGCCATCTCCAAAAGAAATAATGGAGAATTTTGGTTCGTCGCCATGATTTTTTTATTGCTGAAATTGCTTTCAATTTTTAGTTCATAAAGTAGTTTATGATTCGCAATAGAAAATACACTCAATATCTATGTATTCTTCCAGTGATTCAATCACATTTATTGGCCAAAAACGACTAAAATATTAGAACCATAAATAAAAATATATATAACTAAAAAACTCTTGTAACTGTCGCAAAGTGTTTACGTTTTGTAAATTTAGGTAAGGAACTAATGGGTAGTGTTGATACCGGGTTTAACACCCGAGATGAAGCCCATTTCGACTTTAAGGTTCAGTTCGGTGGACGATGTAAATGCTTCTTAATGAGGTGGGCTGATTTGTTAGACCCATTAGTCTTAATCATGTAATTAGGGTTTTAGACATAATCTTCTACTATAAATACCTATGTAATTGTTCACAAAAAGAATAATAAAAATTTCTTGATACAATCTAGCAACCCACAAGATCATCGTTTAACCTAATTGTTAAACTCTGATTCAACATGTAGCTTAGATTGTAAATTTTGTAATATGATATAAATTTGAAAACTTCAATAAAATAAAAAAGCTCATAGGTCATATAACTTCGAGTTGAAGGGCCATTGGATTTGTTGCAAATTGATGTAGGAATAATTATAAAAAGCCAAAGCAATGTCTTCGAGATCTTTGCAGTGTCTTCTCAACATCTACGAGTTGTCCTAATGAGCAGCTATACTGTCTCTTTTTCACCAATTAGCAGCTACTATCAATGAATATATAACACATCCTATTCTTAAAGTTTACATTTTACTTTGCCTTTATGGTTCAGACGCAGACAAAAGTCTCTGAAATTCCAATATATATATATTACATATAGAAAACTCTTATTGAACCAAATTAAAACTTTTCTCTCTTTTACCACATATCTTATGCATTGATAATTAATGAGGTTGAAATTCCCATGAAGCTTTTGAAGAAGTTAAATTTACTATTATATTATATGAATTTTTAAACATTTTTGGGTCCACTTTTTTGTCGACTTTTAGCTCCAATCTTTGAATTTGAAGAAGTGTGGAGTTTATTTCATTTTCACATACGAATAACGAAATGATCGAACGTAATATATATATATATATATATATATATATATATATATATGGNTGGTCGGTTTATATAACACAAAATTACATCGTTTTACAATTGATATTAATGAATATTACATTCTTTATATAAGTGATTTAGAAATGGTGATACAAATAAATTGTGTCGGTTTTATTCTAATGATATAGATATCGTCATCAGTTTATAGAAACGATGCTAATTGGTTCGAATTTGTATAAATGATGTTAATTTTTATGTTAGCTAAGTGATGTTAAAATTTGTTATTATATATAGTGAACTAACACAAAAGATGCAAAAAAATAGAATGAACATATATAGTGATTCGTAAAAAGTTAAAAACCATAGTTGTTGAAGTCTTAGAAACACAAGTCAAAACTAATACTCTTTTCCTTCTTCTATATTAAGCATATTCGATTAATAAGCTATATCTTATTAGATTAAGTACTATCTTTATAAGCTTTGCTTCTTCGTATCTTTCACAAACTATAAAAAAATTTGATCACATACTTTAATTTCTTGCAATTCTAATAGTATAATCTTTAACAAAATAAAATAAAATATTGCTAGTGCCTAATTATTAACAAGCAAATAAGTGATAGAATTTCCATGTTCTACTTAATTATGCCTTCTTCAATTTTCTTTGTTTTGAAAAAGCAATATAGTTAAAACTAGTATATGTTGTTTGCATGTGTGTGTCGTTTTCTTATTTTGAGCTTTGAACTTCCCAACAAAGTTCTAAGCTAAAAAAGGGCTTGTGAGTACTGATGCAAAGATAAGAAGAAGCATTTATGCAAAAAGCCTGTTGTTTCATGCTCAGACAAGGGACCATATATTTTTGAAATCCCTTATTTTTTAAACAAGGATATGCAAAAATATATTGTTTATTAGGGCTTGTGTTAATTATTTGTTTCTATTTACTACTTCATCTGTTTCACAATGTAAGTAGTTTAAGACTTGTGCACAACTATTAAGAAAGTGATTTAATTTTAAACATTCCAAGATAAAAACCGCATTCCAAAACAAACCAATCAATAATAAATCATTCTGCATAATATAAAGGGTCACAAAAACATAAAAATACATTAAATTTTACATCGAAAAGTGAAAACAACAATCATTTTAAAACAATTTTTTTTCTCTAAAACTACAATTATTGTGAAACAGAGGGAGTAGCAAATAGTATAGGAGTATTAACTATGCATGGTGCTTTTGCTGCAGGCTGTAGCATTGGCTCTTAGGGCATCCTCATCCATGAAATACTCATATTGGGTATCTCATTAATATAATATTAGTATACCTTTTATAGTTTTATTTGTTTTGTTAATGTAATGTGAATAAAAAACCTTGGCCAATAATAAATTGCCACAACATACAAGAGTTTCTCATTGAGTTCTCATGAGCTCTCATTTGAGAAACTCTTCTCAATTTCTCTCTCCTCTTTTGAATACTTTTTCTATTTTTAATTGTGAGATACCATGTGAGATACTTGCAATGGAGATGCTCTTACTCTCTAGGTGCTTCGTGATTTTAAAATCTTCAGTGCCTTTATTTTACCACTAACACTGAATATAAGGGCATCCGCATTGGTAGAACTTTGAGCATGTATCTTATGATTAAATTAATAATATAATTGGG
>OVAV01002391.1:0-11284 GCA_900406375.1 Iberis amara
ATATATTATATAAATATATATATATATATATATATATATATGTAAATACATTCGGGTTTTTGGGTATTCATTCGAGTTTCGATTTAGTTGTCTTTATTCGGTTCGGGTACTCATAATAAAAAAATTATAAAATCGTTTGAGTTATTCGAAAATACAGTTCGATTTTGGTTCTAGATTTTTTGGTTAGCTTTCGGTTCAAGTTTCGGGTTTTGGATAAAATGTCTAGGAAGAAAGAAGATTGAAAGGGAGATTGCAAGAGAGGGAAAAAGGTCAGTTCATACCCAAACAATTCGTATCGTGCTTTTTTATACCTAAACTTTAGGTCAGTGCCTAAATCTTCCTAAACTCTTATTTTCATATTATTTTGATCTTAAACATTATTAACAGTGCTAAAATATGTATTACGTTTAACACCGTTTAACATACTGTTAACTGATAGGAAAAAGTGTTAATTTATACCCCAACTATACATGAAGTGCCGTTTTATACATGAAGTGTTAAACTTTGATACGCCGTTTCATTTATAAAAAAATGTTTTTATATTAGTTAGATGTGTATTTGATTGTGATTTGAATGGTAATCTAACAATATGAAAAATGTGATTATGCTTTTGTAATTAAATTTATAGAAAATTTGAAACTATGAAAGAGTTTCTAAGAAAGATTAAAAAGATGTGTTTTCCTTTTAATTTTTTTTTAAACATACATTTAGATATAGTCTTCATATTTAAATGGATGGTAATTAAAACTATATAATTTTAAATTTTAACAAAGAAATTTAAAATAAAATAAATTTTTCATAAAAATATTTTAAATAAAAGAAAGAAAATATGTTTCACTGATATACAAGTTCAACACCGATCACGGGAAGCAAATAAATGTGCAGACTTTTTAGCCAAACGATCGATTATTGATATTTCTGAATGTATAATTTATAATGTCTGTCCTTTTCATTTACAACCTTTTGTAAACAATGATATTTCAGAATAAATAAAATTGCCGTTAAAAAAAAGAAAGAAAATATAATATATATAGTTCATGTATAGTTGGAGTATGAATTGGCATTTTTTTTCCTTACCAGTTAACGATATATTTAACGGTGTTAAACGTGATACGGATTTTAGCATTGCTAATAATGTTTATGATCAAAATAATCTTAAAACAAAAGTTTAGGAAGGTTTAAACACTGACCTAAAGTTCAAGTATAAATAAGCACGATACGAATTCGGGTATGAATTAACTCTTTTCCCTTACAAGACACTATTGAAATGGTGCGTTTTAAACAGTTTCTTCAAAACGCACCGTATTAAGTAAATTACCGGTTCAAAATAACCGGAAAGTACCAAGCTCGAATTTCGGTACCGAACCGGTTTTGAGTGATGCAAAGCCTTAATGTGAAGAAGGAAATAGACCGTTGTAGATCTGTCTGTTGATTTCTTCTTCATCTTCTACGGAGAGAAATGGTGAAACACAGAAACTCATCTCGTTCAATAATCACTTCATCTTCTTCAGCTAGATTCTTCTCTATAAAAGCTATTTCTCTCTATTTGATCTTCATCTTTGCTTTCACCATCTGGGTTCTCGTCTTCAGCTCCACAAACATTCAAACCGATGACCAAACCCAACATATCGATCCAGTAGAATTTCCACCACCATTTTTACATCCAGAGAAGGTAAAGATTCTTGCTTTTTAATGGGTTTTGGATTTAGATCAAGAAATGAAGTGACTTGATTTAGATTTTGATTTGTGATGATTGATAAAGGTTTAATCTTTATGAGCTTATTTGAGCTGCAGAAGATAAGATTCTTGTTTTCATTAGTGGGTTTTGGATTTAGATCAAGATATGAAGTGACTTGATTTAGTTTATAGATTGAATTTTGAGCTCTAACAATTGATAAAGATTAAATCTTTATGAGCTTATTTGAGAGCTGCAGAAGGTAAGATTCTTGTTTTTTTAGTGGGTTTTGGATTTAGATCAAGAAATGAAGTGACTTGATTTGATTTTTTTAAACTGATTTTGATTTGTAACAATTGATAAAGATTTACTCTTTATAAGCTTATTTATAAAGGTAACATTCTTGTTTTATTAGTGGGTTTTGGATTTGGATTTGGATCAAGAAATGAAGTGACTTGACTTGGTTTTAGATTGAATTTTGAGTTCTAACAATTGATAAAGATTGAATCTTTATGAGCTTATTTGAGAGCAGAAGATAAGATTTTTCTTTTCTTAGTGGGTTTTGGTATTAGATCAAGAAATGAAGTGACCTAATTTATTTTAGGTTTTAGATTGATTTTGATTTGTAGCAATTGATAAAGATTGAATCTTTATAAGCTTATTTGAGCTGCAGAAGCTAAGATCCTTGTTTTATTAATGGGTTTTGGATTTAGATCAAGAAATGAAGTGACTTGATTTTAGTTTATAGATTGAATTTTGAGTTCTAACAATTGATAAAGATTAAATTTTTATGAGCTTATTTGAGAGCTGCAGAAGTTAAGATTCTTGTTTTTTAAGTGGGTTTTTGATTTAGATCAAGAAAAGAAGTGACTTGATTTGATTTTCTTAGATTGATTTATAACAATGGATAAAGATTGAATCTTTATGAGCTTAATTGAGAGCTGCAGAAGGTAAGATTCATGTTTTTGTAATGGGTTTTGGATTTAGATCAAGAAATGAAGTGACTTGATTTGATTTTTGATTTATAACAATTGATAAAGATTGAATCTTTATGAACTTATATGATCTGCAGAATTTGAAGAAACCAAATCAAAATACTCAACTTTGGACTCCACCTTTCAGTTTTGGTTTGCATCCATGTCTCAAACCTACTTCCAAATACAAAGGTTTGATTTTCAAAATCTATACAAAGTTTTTGCTTATGATTTGATTATCATTTCAAGGTTTCTTTTATCTTTTATACAGAATCTTCAGAATCAGATCATTATATAACTGTGAGAAGTAATGGTGGATTAAATCAAATGCGTACTGGTGTAAGTAAAAATCTAAACAAAGAAAGTATTAAGCTTTTTTTCAAATCTCAGTTTGATTCAATAAAGATGTTATTTTTACAGATTGCTGATATTGTAGCTGTTACTCATATCATGAATGCTACTTTAGTAATTCCCGAGCTCGATAAGCGATCTTTTTGGCAAGATTCAAGGTATATGAACCTTCAATCAAACGAAAAAATCGGTTTTTTTATGCTCTGATATGCTAACTTTCATATCATTATGTCTCAGTGTGTTTGCAGATATATTTGACGAAGAACATTTTATCGAATCACTGCGAAAAGATGTAAAGATTATTAAAAAGCTTCCAAAAGAAGTCGAATCTTTACCTCGAGCAAGGAAGCATTTCACTTCTTGGTCTAGTGTAGGATACTATGAAGAAATGACACACTTGTGGAAAGAGTACAAGGTCTTAAACGAATCTCTATTCGATGTTTTCGTTCATCTTCCATGTACTTGTTTGTGTTGCATTGCTTATAGAATAATAACAATGCAGGTTATTCATGTCGCGAAATCAGATTCTCGACTTGCTAATAATGATGTGCCTATAGATATTCAGAGATTGAGATGTCGTGCTCTCTATCGTGGTCTTCGATTCTCTCCTGCAATTGAAGACCTTGGACAGGTTTGGACCTTCTTCTTACTGTTCTTATATGTAGTAGTCATCCACAAACTTGCACGGTATCGATAGGATGTAGATAAAACTAAGTCCTTTTGCATACACAGAATATGTTTAATTTCATGTCCTCTTTAGTTACCTTAGAGCTAATAACACTATAAAAGTCCTGAAACCATAGTGTGCTTGAGACCTTATTAGGAGAAAGCTGATAGAAGAGAATGAACACATTTTTAGTAGTTTATGCTTCCTGTAGACATTTGGGTTTTGAGCAATCATGACGGTAAAACCACAGAAGCTAGTTGATCGACTTAAGTCGCGAGCCGGGAGATACATTGCATTGCATCTAAGATATGAGAAAGACATGTTGGCTTTCACTGGTTGTACTTATGGTCTCACTGATGCTGAATCCGAAGAACTAAGAGTAATGCGGTAATCGATTCTCATTCTTTAACAAAGTTGAAATACGTTTTCCCGCGATAAAGTTTATCAATATATTGTCCTCACAGGGAAAGTACAAGTCATTGGAAGATCAAAAGTATAAACTCAACAGAGCAGAGATTAGAAGGTCTTTGTCCATTGACACCAAAAGAAGTAGGAATATTTTTGAAAGGTCTTGGATATTCTCAATCAACAGTTATTTATATTGCTGCTGGTGAAATCTATGGTGGTGATCAAAGACTCTCTGAGCTTAAGTCACATTTTCCAAATCTAGTTTTCAAGGTCAGTTTAATGGCAATGTAAACATATTGTTTAGGGCTGTGCATTTATTCCGAACCGAACCGAATTTAGTTCGGTTTATTTGGTTATTTCGGCTCAATTCGGCAACTTTTTTATTTTAGTTCGGTTTTCGGTTCGGTTCGGCACAATTTTATTTTTCACTATATTAATCGACCCGAACCGAACCGAACTAGCTAAAATTAACTGAAAAAAAAACCAAAAATTAACCGAAGAAACCGAAATTAAGATTTTCGAACCGAATAAACCGAACTTCAAAAATGAAACACCGAACCGAACAAACCGAATGCCGAACCGAACTGAACTTTTATTCAGTTCAATTCGGCACAAAAAAAATAAAACCGAAAAAACTGAATAGATCGAGTTTGATATAATGTCATGTACTGGATTTTGTAGGAAATGGTTGCTACAAAAGAAGAGTTAAAAGGATTCAGTGGCCATGCGACTAAAACAGCTGCTCTTGATTATATTATCTCAGTAGAGAGTGATGTGTTTGTTCCTTCGCATTCGGGAAACATGGCAAGAACTGTTGAAGGTCACCGCAGATTTCTCGGACATCGCAGGACAATTACTCCAGACAGGTTTCCTTTTGTTGCCTTCTTAAGCTTCAAATCATTTTTAGTTGTATAGCCTGGGGTGAGCATTCGGTTTATTCGGTTCGGTTTTTTTTTGTTTTTGTGCCGAACTGAACCGGATAAAAGTTTAGTTCGGTTCGGCATTCGGTTTGTTCGGTTCGAAAATCTTAATTTCGGTTAAATTTTGGCTAATTTTCGATTTATTTTCGGTTTAATTTCAGTTAATTTTAGATAGTTCGGTTCCGGTGGGTTTGGTTCGGTTAATATATAGTGTAAAATAAAATTGTTGCCGAACCGAACCGAAAACCGAACTAAAATAAAAAAAGTTGCCGAATTGAACTTAAATAACCGAACTAAATTCGGTTCGGTTTGGTTTATTTGGTTCGCTTTAAATGCCCAGACCTAGTATAGCCCATGAAAAGTTTGGTCTTTTATATGCAGGAAAGGACTAGTGAAACTCTTCAATAAGGTTGAAGAAGGAGAAATCAAAGAAGGAGCAAAGTTATCAAATCTTGTGAAGCAAATGCATCAAGAGAGGTAACTAAAAGAATCATACTTTTGCTTCTTATACAAAAAGAAAACATCTTTGATGCGAAAAGGGATCGATTTTCGCAGGCAAGGTGCACCAAGGAGAAGGAAAGGACCAACACAAGGGATTAAAGGACGAGCTCGGTTTAGAACCGAAGAATCATTCTATGAGAATCCATATCCAGAATGCATTTGCAGTTCAAAAGAACACAACGAACCCTAATCCACACTCTTTTCTTCCATCATTACGATTTCTATAGTATAATCGGATTTTGTCAACCAACACGAATGAAACAGAGTTACTACTAATCGTTATACCATTTAGATTCTACAGTTACAAGTGTTAGAATATTACACAAAAGTTATCTAAAAGGATGTGCAGATTGTAAGAGGATCATACCTTTTAAAGTGTAAAGGCTAGCTTTGTTCTTTGTAAGGAGTCCATATCATTTTGCCAACATCTACATCAAGACCACCACGGCCTGCGGCTTTCAAATGTCGGTCTAGTACTTTAGGATCTGCGCAGATCACGTGTTGTCCTTTCCTGTATTGTATCAGTTCCAAGCTTTGAAGTGTGCTTAATATATCTTCTGCCTTAATCGCTGTCATGTCGCTCAGCTCCTAAAGATTTGGAATATATGAAACAGTTTGTTGAAAGATAGGCTAAAAGCATGATTAAGTTATATGTATGCACCTTGATAGATATGTTTCCCTTGTGCTTTTTCAATATGTCTAACAAAATCCGAGTCCAGTAACCTCTGTAACTCACTAAGCCTAGATCAGAAAGTGGTCTTTCTGGTGTCCCGACTTTGCCCTCTTTCTTTGAGAGTTCATAAGCTATAACACGAACGTAACTTGTCAACAATTTCACAAGAAAAACGAGTAAGATAGAGAGATGTGAGAGAAAAGTAAACTCACAGAAGGCTATTAAGAATTTGCCATAGCCTTTCCTCTGATATGGAGGAAGAGTAAGGATGCAAGCTAAGTTGTACGCTTCTTCAGAATGCTTTTCCTGCACCAATGAACCAAAAATCTGAAATCAAGCATTCCTAAAATCTAGGAGATATAGAAAGTCAATAACTGAATATCAATAGATGAATGTGCTTGAGTTCATATTCTGCATAGTAGTACTATTAACAAATAAAAGGTTATGGTACCTTTGAGAAATATCCAACCATGTGGCAACCCCGTTCATCGCATTCACACAGAATATAGAAGAGGAACAAATCAACGTCATAGTAAAGAGTTTTGTGGTCGAGAAATAACTTTGCCAAGTAGCAGAGATTCTGTGCATACACCTTATTCTTTTTGCCATCTACCTGTAAGATATCACAAACATACACCCAGGTCATGAAAATTCGTTTTTGAATGTGAGAGAGAATTATTAGCTTCCATATATAAAATGTGTGACAAAACTGAACATATTAGCATCACTTGCAGGAATACAAAGACTACGACATATAATATATTGAAAATATTGACGATCTAACCTCAAACATTGACAAGGTAGAGCTTCGATAGATCTCATCCCCAGGAGGATGCTTCAGATCACATTTCCTCTGGATATAAAGAGAGCGAGACAGATGTTATAAGAAACAACAAATATAACTTGAATGAACCATCAAAGTACGTATGAAAGCTATAAACATATTCAACATTAACTGAAGGATAGAGAATTTCAGATCTACAACCCTAGAAATGGGATACAACATACAAATGATAAAGATGGGCAACTTGCTTACCATATGTCTTTGAAGCTGCTCTTTCCGCTTCATGAAATTCAGGCAAAACTCACAGAAAAAGAGCTTCACACAGTCATTGTATTCTGGCGGAAACGGTGAGAAATACCATGTTTCAATCTCATATTTTCCAAGCTCAATTGTTGCTATGTTCTTAACTTTAGTGAATTCCTCATGTTCACGCAAACTCGCAGCATCAAGCTCTTCATGACCCTAACATGAGCATGCCACACACACTTCACTAAACCTCAACAAGCTTTTTGCTTAACTTAGACAATCATTTACCTCTACATGTGTCTCATCAATCTTCCTTTTCTGGTGTCGTGTCATCTTCAAGCTAGTCACCTATAAACCAAAGGCATACTTCTTGTTCAATGAGAAAATACACACAAGAAAGGTCAAGAATTCGAACAACGGAGACCTTATCTTCAACTTTTTCATCCAAGGCACACTCTACAGAATCAAGGTCAAGTTGATCTAGCTTAATCCATTCATCAAGTCTCCTATTAACTGCAATTCCACAAAACATTCTGAAAATCAAACACTTATCAAACTTCTATTCCTAATTACCACATTTCAGAATCAGGAACCCTAAATTGGAAAGAGAGAGGAAACGACATACACTCTGTGTAATGAACGTAATACTCGTATTCATTATTGCCATCACTGTGATTCTTCCGACGCTCAATAACTTTCACCGGATGATACTTTCCGTCTCTCCACTGACACATCACGCGAGTGCCTACCTCGAGCGGAAGCATCCCTGTTCTTCTCTTCTTTGACGCATCAGATTCTGAGGTTGAACGATCGAGTATTGCAGCTTGAGTATGCGTCGGAATCACGTCTCCGCCGTTGGTTGACGGATGATTGTTGTTCATCGCCGGAGAGGCGGTGGTATTCGCCGTTTCTGTAATCGCAGAGGATCCCATTTTCTGAATCGGGTCGGAGATTACGCGGGTGGATTTTTATTTATCTTACGGGTAAAGAAATACAATTTGTAAAGAGTGGGCCCATTAGTTGATTTAAAGTTGATTTGGGCCAAATCTTTTATAATTGGACTTATTACCAGATAAATCTTGTTGCTGTTTTATGTATAGTGTATAGTTAGATTATTATTATTTTGTCAACTTAACTGCATTAAACATAAAACAAGCAACCCATAAGAGGGTAGATACAATCTCATTCGGGGAAGCTAAAACCCAAAATCAGGTAAATGACCTCATACAGAGGTGAACGACAACAGAAACTAAACCTAAACGTCCGAAGACCTACTCCCATGTTGGGAGGACGCAAACTAGGTGAAACATTCAACTTAGATATTACATAACCTCTAATCCCATGGTTACATTTCAGAACCATTCTGAGATACAAGCGCATGATGTATACCTAGATAGATCGGTTGCCTATATCTAATACATTTAAGCTGACACTTATTAAAAAATATTTACAAGCATACAAACAAGGTCCAAAATCATGACAAAAGACTATACCCGATTTCGGCCTAGGCCCACAAGGCCCAAAACGCAAAAGAGAGCCGCATGCATGCAAGTGATCCGCCGACTGAGCCACACCGCTACCACCTGGTATCGCCAGGAATTATGTTCGCCACCGGTGTCAGAGATACAAAGGCAGCGACCAACCTGGCAAGCAAGGAAGCGGAAAAACAAAAGACCCTCCCAGAACTTTCCAGATCCAATCGCATCAAACCACCACCGAAATAGCTTACTGTCGGAAACCGTAGATCCACCACCATCGGAGACTCCATAAGCTTCATCCCAACAAGAGGCATTCGTCTGAAAGATTTGAACTGCAAAGATTGACCATGCTAAAGAGATAAAAGATTGAGAGAATGGGAGGGGCAGAGAGTGGCCGGCGATTGTTGAGAGTTAATCGATTGTGACATGCACGGAAGAAAAGGCATGATGCTTGAGAAATCAGTGTAAAATAGTGTTGAAACTGAAAAGGAAAACGCCGCTGGGAGGGAGAACCAAAGAAAAAAAAAAAAAACATCAAGAGGAGAGCCGCTCAGCGCCGATGCAAAAGCCGGACGCCGGCAAAGATACGGAAGAGGGCAAAAGTTGATCAGTCGAATTCGAGGAGAGAGAAGAGAGAATTNTAAATTTGTATAGTTAGATTATTCAAAATTAATAAGTATGATGTAGTTGTAACTAGTGGGGAAAAAAAGTGGAAAAAAAATGTAGTTGTAACTCTTTAGTACTTTTTTCTATCTCTAGCTTTTTATTTTATAAAATTATTATAAATATAGTTTTTTTTTTGTAAACTTATTATAAATATAGTTGAACTATATATGTTATCATTTCTTTAAGCTACAAAAATATTTATTTAACATTCGTTTTACATATTTAGTTACGTTTCAACAACCGATTTTTTGAACAATAAAATGCCTAATAAATCATGTTATTCTAATTACATATTTATTGATAGACATTAAAATTTATAAATATTTTATAACTAATATTTTCTTGTCTACAACATTTAATATAAATTATATTTAATTTTAACTCATATAACAAAAATACTACACAAACAATTATATTACAAATTCTGGTAAAAAATATATATTATACTTTTGAAATAAGGTAATTCGGAATTTTCCATGGCGTGGTATATTATTTCTATGTTATTTTAAGTTGTTTCTAACTTCCATGATGGATTGCTAATAAAATTTAAAACTTAGGTATAGTTGTTTCTTCTTTAAGGTTTTTTTTTGTAAAAGAAAAAAAAACAAAAGCAAAGTGACATATACTATTATGTTAAAAAATAATTTGATGCCAAATAAATTATACTTATATCATAGAAACAAGAGCAAAGTGACATACAAAGCATTATAATAAAGAGCAAAACAAGTGACAGAAGGGGTTTTTTGTCGTGAAAGAGAAACAGCCAAACAAGGCTTTATGATTCGTAATAATCACAAGATTCACAGATCAAAACATCACAAAGTTCCAAGAAGTAAAGACCAACACACAACTCATCATCATGTCTTCCCATTTATGGTCAATAGATTCTCACACCATGTTCCTCTAACCCTAATAAACGAAAGAAAACAAAGAACTTAACATTTCTACTTTACAATATGTAACTTGTAATTTACTATATTTCTACGAAGTACAATATTGCATACTCCTTCTGTTTCATTTTATTTGTTGTTTAAGGTAAGTACACATTTTGAAAAATCACTAATTTTCACATAATTTTGTATTTATCTAAAAACATCATTAAGTACAATCAATTCAAGTCAACAAATAGAAAAATATAATACAAAATATAAACAGTTACATACATCAAATACATTTACTTTTCTACATAGAAAGTTAAAAAACAACAATTATTTTGAAACTAATTTTTTTCTTACAACTACACTTAATTTGAAACAGATGGAGTAGTTTTTTTCCATCGAGTGAATGATTATAAATAATCTACTTTTTATATTTTTGGTGATCTGGTTAACATCATAACTAAAACCACAAAAGATTGATATTTCGCGTTATGCAAAGAAGTTTAATCCTTTTGACTAATCTTAGAAATAGAACAACGCGATAGAAAAACTTTAGCCTACTAAATATTCAATTGGAGTTTAGTGCAAAAACGAAGAAAAAATAGTTGAACTGAAATTATCCTAAGAATTATACACACATATTTTATACGAATTCGCGTATAATTTCGGACGCGCAAATAACTTTGTTAATATAAAAAATTGAATTTGTACGGATTCACTCAAAATCGGTTTAGAACATAGGCAAGTGAAACCATTGATTAGATCGTTAACATTTAAGAGACATTTTTGTTCAAATTTCTTAAAGACTTTTATATAATGAGTATAATGTATTATAGAAATTATTTTGTAAAAATAATATTATTGGAAGTTTTAAGTTTGTAAACCAATTTAAATAAATATTAGCTAAATGTTTTGTTAAAATAAATTTTTCATAAATAATATATTTTACAAATTTGTTTAGGACATCTAAAAATGTTAGACCGATCCGATGAATCTACTCTAACACTAAACCATTTATCAGTAGTAGGGCTGGGCAAAATATTCGTCATATCCGATCCGATTC
>OVAV01002392.1:0-11283 GCA_900406375.1 Iberis amara
TATGAATTTATTTAGAATTTTAATTTTATTTTAATTATTAATTAATTAATATAATTAATATTTATTAGATATATATCAATTAATAATTTCATTTATTTTTTAAAAATATATTTCCCGTCAGGAATTACTAATCAGAATATCCGTCACTAATCCGTCAGAAATTCCTGAAGGATTACTGACAGAAATTTACTGACGGATTGCTGACGGCTCTCTTTTTGACGGCTAATCCGTCAGCAATCCGTCAGCAATTCCTGACAGATTCGTGACAAGTTTTAAATTACTGACCATTTGTTACTGACGGACAGAATCAGTCACGAATCTGTCATGAATGTCAATTCGTGACGGTTTTGTCCGTCACTTTTGGCATGTTTTCTTGTAGTAACCAGATAGCTGAAAAATACAGGCTTAATGTCTCTCAGGTCCAGAAAATCATCCAGTTCTTGTCTTTGCCTACAGAGATTACTCAGTACCAGAAGAAACAATATAAATAAAATTTAAGGCTTTGTTCTAATTATATCATTTCCACTTGCTCCTTATTACAAATAAAAGATTGTAAAGCGTATGTATCTACTGTTCCCATTTTATACTTGTACGAGAAATGATATTATGGTCCGCTTAAATATACCTGGTTGAAAAATTTTCGGGTTCGCTCTAATCTCTCATCTTCCTTGCCGCTGTTTCGACTTTTCTCTGTCATCATCTAGGACGGGCGTCCGATTGCCGCCGGTCCTCTCTTTCTTTTTGTTGTTTCAATCTTTATCGGTGTGTGTACTTTTGGTGGCCTTATCGGGATCTCTTCCCCAGGCCTGGTGGATTTGCGGTAATGGTTGAGCTCGACCCAGATTTAAGCATTGGTTTGGATTGTAGATGTTGGTCCATGGTTTTTGTGGTATCTACTTGCTGTTACTACCTAGGTTTTTAGTGTATGACTTCTGGTTTTTGGTTTTGTCTTTTGAGAATTTAGATTTAGGAGTTTTGGTATAGTGCGTTTATTTTGTCTCAAAGGTTCTAGGTTTGAATGGCTTGTATTCTGAAGTTTTTGTTAGTTTGGTTCTTGTGGTACCTTTTCGGTTTCAATTCGTGATGGTCGTCTTCGGAATGTTCCGTAAAGAGTAGTTCACTTTTTTTCTTTTTTTTGGTGGTGTAGATCAAAGCCCTTTCTTCTACGAGTTTTCTACTTTAGTCAACATCACCCCTCCCCGGCTTTCATGAAGGGTTTTTGTTTTCGTTGGGTTCTTTAGGTCTGAAATAAAATGTCTCGTTTTCTTGATTTGTGAGTGTGTCCTTTTAATCATATAAGAACATGTCCATCTGTTAAGGATCTATTATAAGTTCTTAACAATATTTTAATAATATATTTTAGAAGTTTTTTACGTTAATTATATATTTGTTATTATTTAAAAAAAAACAAAGCACAAAAATAATAGAAAAGGGATAAGATGCAGTTATTATTCAAGGATTTAAAGAGTTATATCTTAAGATACAATTTATTTTTTATTTATTTTTTAACATTTTTTTTTAAGAACTTTCCTTAAAACACTCTAATAAAGGTGGTCTAAAAAATCTTGTTCGCGGCTTTCGTTTTTTCGTGTCGTTCTTTTTTGATGTGTTCATCTTTATGCTTTGCCATTCTCTTAATCTTTATACTTGTTTTATCATTTTAGTTCTAGATTTGTATTTTGTTTTGGCTTCCAGTGTTTCAGACTTTGATAGTAGAAATTTGATGGTATTTTAGGTTTTGTATCCCGTGCAAATTACATCACAACGTAAACAAGATATAAGACCATCTCTATTGGAGTTTCTTAAGGAAAGTCCTTAAAAAAAAAATGTTAAAAAATAAATAAAAAATAAATTGTAACCCATCTTACCTCTATTCTATTGATTTTGTGCTTTGTTCTTTTTAAAATAGTGATAAATATATAATTAATTTAAAAAGCTTCTAAAATAAATGATTAAAATATTGTTAAAGATTTCTAATCAATCCTTAACCGATGAACATGCTCTAATATATCTTATAAAACGGTGTTTTTACAACATGAAGAGACATTGAAAACACTTATAAACTAGTCAAAGTACGTGAAAGACCTTATTCAAACCTCTCACCAACCATCTATTTACACACGTACAATGACATTTCTTACAACAGAACTACCTACCTTGATAACTCATTTTATTGGCTCAAGACTTGGATCGACTTAAAACTTGATGAAATTGTGTCAATTGGAAATGGGCTTGACATGAACTCCAACTTGGTGAATAATGTCAGCACCTGCTTTGCCATGGAACCCAACGATCTTGTGGCCATCTTCTTTGAAGAGGGCGATTTGAGAGCCTTCAAGTCCAAAAGGAGGAGAAGTTCGCTTATTGGTCGTGAACCTTAGCATTGTTATGATTTCAGCTCCACTTCCAAATACTTTGTCGTAGTTAATCTCCACCGCTGTGATATATTCGTTCGGATATTCAAGCACGAACTGTAAAACCAAAAAAAAAACAAGATTTGGTGCAACACAACCAAAAAGTGATATCCATAAGAGCTTAACTGATGGTTATAAATGTAAATATAAATGACCTCTTCAGGTGCAAGTAGTGTCTTTTTTCCATGATCATTTCCAGGGAACTCCTTAGAGTCCTTGTCGTAGACGAACTTGACATAAGTCACACCTGATTCTCCTTGTCCCACGTACAATTTCCTCACACCATCATGAGGACCATCGTCCCATGTATCTCCCTCATTGCCACCCTTTGCTTCTAGTTTCTTTGCACCAGCTGCTTGAGTGGTCGAACCACCAGTGCCACTGGAGGGAGCGAAATAAGCTCCAAGAGCATGAAGAAGTTCACCTACTCGTCCATGGAATCCAACAATTTTACCACCATTCTTGTCCTTAAGTTCATATTTCTGCTGACCTTCAATACCAAAGGGTGGTGAAGTTTTTCCTTTAGCTGTTTTGAAGATTAAACAAGTGACAACCTCAGTCTCAGTCTCACTCCCAAAGTTCCTGTCGCATTGCACCTCCGCTGTTGTGATGTGGTCGTCTGGTTCTACCTCAAACTATTTATATATATAAATTAAGATTTCAAAATAGGTTAACATGGCAGATCATAATAAAAATGAATTAAGTAGCACAAACCACTTCTGATCCTAGCAAGGTCTTCTTTCCGTGTTCGCGTGTTTGCTTGTCACCATTCTTCTCATACTCGAACTTGACATAAGTGACACCAGATTCACCTTGTCCAACGTACACTCTTCTTACATGATCATGATCAGCACCATCGTCCCATGATGTTCCTCCTGTCCCACCTTGAGCATCCACTTTGTTGGACGGACTCAGACCAGTTGTGGAAGCAGAAGAGGGGGAGGAAGACGGTAAAGGAGCAAAGTGGACATCAATAGAATTGAGAACGTTGCTGCTAATTCCTTGAAAACCAGCGATTTGGTTATCTTTGGGAGCGTGAATGGAGAACTGGTTCTTGGTTTTGTTTCCAAGAGGACCGTATTCAGTTTTGTTGGTCTTAAAAGCCAAAGCTGCTATAGCATCTTCATCCCCTCTAGTTTTGTAGTAGCCAGTAATATCTGTTATGAACTCGTCTGGACTCAAGGTCACCTGCAAAATTATATATTTTATTTCATCAAATAGATACACCAATAATAAACCACCACATATGCATGGATAAATTATATATACGGGTCATTTTGTTAGGAGAGACACAAATTTAAAGAATTTTTGGGTTAAAATAAAAATAAAAAATAATATTTAAGTCTGTAAAACTTAAAGGTTGGAGAGGCAACACAAGGGACCAAAAATTAAATGATTGTAAAGACTTTTAAATAAATAAAATAGTAAAAATATGATTGGGTAAGAAAAACTTCAAAACAATGAATAAAAATACAGTTTTGACAATTTTCTTTGGAAAAAAAAAACCCTTTGTTTTTAATTGGCTAAATACTGAACCAACACGTTTTATGATAGTTTGAAACAACTTATTTGGAACCAGGTTAAACAAATTTAATGAATACTTAAAAAGTATGTGGGATCTATATATATGGAAAGTTGGGAGTACTAACGCCGTCTGATATCTTGCCAGGAGTGCCGTGACGCTGAGGGTTGTGACTTTCGCCGTCGTACTCAGCCTCTATGGAGTTAATAACATCTTCATATGTAATCTGCACTCTCTTCACCTTCATGTGCTTCCCGTCGTCCCAAGACATCGTTGCAGCCGCCATTGTTATAATATATCTGACCATGAATTAATTACCGATCAATATATTAAAGAAAAACACATCTACGTACTCTTTACTGTCATATTACAATACTGTACGGTAATAACGATTTGAAGTATTAGGAGAGAGATAAGATGTACCGTAGAAACGGATGAGATAGAGCTAGTTTGATGATGATGATCGAGGATTGCAAGAAAGTGCGAATTATATAGACAAATACACTGTTGGACAGCGTGTCCCTAAAGATCACACGTCGCTTTAGCTATATGACACATGGTCGATAGCCAGATGTGAGAATCATGGGATATACACATACGAATCTGTTGACTCCAGAGGAAAAAGAGACAACTACAGTACATTCGTATGCAATTTTGTAGCGAGACACTTTTAAAGACAAACGACAAATATACGCATGTGCGCGCACACTAGTGAGTGTCATGAGTCCAATAATAGATTGGTCTTGAAAACAAATTGTATGTAACAGTACTAGTGTAAAAGACACTTGGCAGCCTCAAAATACAATTGCATATATCTGATCAGCGCAATAGTGAGTGTGTAAACGAGACAGTTGGCTTTAAGAAAGACTGCATGTAATAGTATAAAGACACTTGGCCGCCTCCTAATACAAAATTATTTTATTCACATGTTTGGTGTGATACATACAAATATCTTTTGTATATAAGAGCTACCAGGGTATTCCTCTTTTAACATATGTAAAAAACTTGCACCAGTATACTAAACACACTTGAAAATAATCAGCATAATGAAGTTTCTTACCCTCTTGGGATTAGTTTTGCTCCTGGGCTCTCCTAGCAGAGCCGAAGAAGGACCTGTTTGCCCTAAAACTGAAACTCTTAGCCGCGCAAGTTTCCCTGAGGGCTTCATGTTTGGTACCGCAACTGCAGCCTTTCAGGTATAACATATATCCTATATATGTATGTTGGGATCTTAATTAAAACAGTTACAAAAAAAAAAAAAAGAAGTAAGTATAAGTTTATATGTGTTTGGTAATTGGTGTAGGTGGAAGGTGCAGTAGATGAAGGTTGCAGAGGTCCAAGCCTGTGGGATATTTACACTAAGAAATTTCCACGTCTGTCTCTCTTCTTTTCACATTTGTCCACATGTGAACCTGATCATCTTGCTTATAATTATGTGAATAAATAATATATATATTGAAACTGCAGATAGAGTTAAGAATCACAATGCTGATGTTGCTGTTGATTTCTACCATCGCTACAAGGTATCAGTAATTACCAGTTGATTAAAAAGTCCAGATTCTTTCTGAAACAACAATAGGAACGACTCAAGATATTAATCTTGTTATCAATGTTGGAATATTAATTATTAGTTATCGGTAAGAAAGTAAATCATGGGTAATATATATATGCGACCAAATTAGAAAATACTAGTAGATTGTTTTTTTATTAAAAAATGGATACTATATTTTAAAACAATTTTTTAAAATATTACTTCTTCAAAAATGATAATTTTACTTCAAAAATAATTAAAATAATTTAACATAAACTAAAAATTTTTTCGAAAAATATTTAAAATTAATTGATAATCATAATTATTCAGTTTTACAAAAAATTATTAGTCAATACATAGGTCAGACTGTTCTAAAATAGGTCAACACAATTTAAAAATTAATCGACAAATCTGTAATTTAAATCTAACTCTATAAAAAAATCAACCGAATAATATATTAATTTTAATAAAATAAATTGACAGAAACTAAATTTAGTAGACGAACACGTATAATATGTCACTTATTATAAAATAAGAATATATTATGTCCCTTATCATAAAATAAGTTGATATATATTAAAATTTAGTAAAAAAATATGTAAAGTACTTGAGTTAGTACAACCAATAAATATAATAACAACTGTTTTAGAATATAATATAAAAAAAACAAAATAATGATAATTTTATCTTTTCATAGAATAAAAATATATTTAAAAAAATAAAAATATATTTTTAATAAAATTTAGGGTATTTATTAAAATTTCACAAAAAGTCGGCTGCAAATTAAATTTAATAAATATATTTTTCTGTCATAATAAAAAAAATAATATATATATATATTAATGTCTATTTTGTAAACTAGTGTTTCGTTTGTCATACAAATGAATAGGAGGATATCCAGTTGTTAAAAAAGCTGAACACAGATGCTTTTAGACTTTCCATCTCGTGGCCACGAATATTTCCACGTAAGTTATAACATTCAAATGGGTTAAAATAGGCCATAAAACCCTATGATTAGTGTTGGTTGTAATAATAAAATATTAGTACTATTACAGATGGGAGGATGGAGAAAGGAATAAGCAAAGAAGGGGTTCAGTTTTACCACAATCTTATAGACGAGCTCCTTAAAAATGGTCATAACTTCTCTTATCTATTTTATAATGGTCAAATATATATATATGGTAACTAATAAACTAAGTCTTCAATGATTTTTTTTTGGTTTCAGACATCACGCCGTTAGTAACTGTTTTTCACTGGGATACTCCCGCCGATTTGGAAGATGAGTACGGTGGCTTTTTAAGCCCACGTATCGTGTAAGTCTCTATACCTTTCATGAGGAGCCATAGAATACATCTCATCACGTTTATATGAACGAAAAGAAACTCTTTTAAATTTATCATCCATGCAGAAGTTTTCAAAAACAAAAATCTACGGACAAGTTTTTCTTAGTGGTTTTGAATTATCATTTATGTGAAATAATAATATCATATACAATTTATTTATTGAATATTCGCTAATACACACAGGCCTGATTTCGTGGAGTACGCAAACTTTACATTTCATGAATATGGGGACAAAGTGAAAAATTGGATAACGTTCAACGAGCCATGGGTCTTTAGCCGTTCAGGCTACGACGTTGGGAAAAAAGCACCAGGACGTTGTTCTCCATACATCCCAGACTATGGACATCTTTGCGAAGATGGACGATCAGGATTTGAGCCTTATGTCGTCAGTCACAATTTACTCGTTGGTCATGCCGAAGCCGTAGATGCTTTCAGAAAATGCGAAAAGGTAAAATTAAAAAGAAAAAACCTAAAAAGCATTGTAATACATATATATATATATATATATATATATATTGTATTAATTATTGATATTTATGTAAAGTGCAAAGGTGGTAAAATAGGGATTGCTCATAGTCCGGCTTGGTTTGAACCGGAAGATGTGGAGGGTGGCGTAAATACCCAACACCGTGTCCTAGACTTCATCATTGGCTGGTATATAACTAAATCATCAGCTCTATATATATATATACATATTAATTTTAGAATATATGTATCATGTTACTTTTAGGCATTTGGATCCAACTACGTACGGAGATTATCCTCAATCTATGAAAGATGCGGTCGGATCACGCTTGCCCAAATTTACAAAAGAGCAAAAGGAAAAGCTGAAAGATTCGACGGACTTTGTGGGTATAAACTATTACACTTCCTTTTTCGCATCCGTCAATAAGAAGCCCGATCATCGGAAACCCACTTGGGCAACAGATTCTCTAATTGACTTCGAGCGTAAGATTTATTTAATCTCATATATACTTTACTTTACCATAGTCCCATTAATTTTTTTAACCCATTCAAATATAATCTTTTTTCAGCCAAGACTGTGGATGGATCCATTAAAATTGGTAGCCAGGTACGAAAGTTCCTATTCTTTTTATTTTTTCCCAAAAATTTCTTATTTAATTGTTGTTTATTATAATATTTTGTAGCCCAGCACTGCTAAGATGGCCGTGTACGCAGCAGGTTTGAGGAAACTTATGAAATACATAAAAGACAGATATGGCAGTCCTGAGATCATTATCACTGAGAATGGTAACAGCAAGATAATTATATACTATAATGTTATTATACTGTTATTTAATTTTGTAAAATTTTCGAAACCCTTTTTTGGCTTTAATAAATTAAGGTTACGGGGAGGACCTTGGCGATAAAGATACAGATCATAGCGTTGCTCTCAATGACCACAACAGGAAATACTATCTCCAGAGGCATCTTTTGGCTCTGCATCAGGCTATTTGGTAAAAAAAAAAAAAAAAAATTAATTAATTAACTCGTTATATGTTTTGATCTTTAAATTTTTTTTTTGGGTCGTTTTACATTCAATGCTTGTAATACATGTTGCAGTGAAGATAAGGTGAACGTTACATCATATTTCTTGTGGTCTTTAATGGACAACTTCGAGTGGCAAGACGGGTACACAGCTAGATTTGGAGTCTACTACATCGACTTCCAGAACAACTTGACTCGTATAGAGAAAGAATCTGCAAGATGGTTTTCCGAATTCCTCAAGCCGGGATTGAAAACGAAAACCACCAAGCCAAAGCTCGACGAGGAGCTTTGAGTCCGGTTTCTTTAATGTTTGTTTAGTTTCAGGTTCAGTTTTAGTTTAAATAGTACTCTTTAAATAAGGAAATGGGTTACTATACCCAAATATGCTGTACAATGTTCCCTTTAAATCTGTAATCCAAAAGCCCAGAGCTTTTTTCGCAATTAAAAATAACTTCTGTAGAATTTATGACGATCATGGATAGGATCATAGGAAACAAAAATTGCATGAATAATCAAGTTGACCTTGTTTCAAATTTCTAACAGTATCTCAAAATATTGATCCTAACGAAATTTATTTGAAACCTGACAAGACAAAACAAAACAAAAACTAAGTTTGTTTCATATTTAATTAATTATGGGAACTACCAAAATAATGGAATAAATTTATGCCGCATTTTTCGATGATGTGATAAGATTGTCAGTCACTAATAATTCTAAATTACCGAGAAACGAAAAGCTGTTCCGCATTATCAAAGATATTGGGATATTCTCACTAATGTAATATCCCACATGTTTAGGGGAACTTTCCTTATGTCTTTCAATCATAATCTTGCCATTAGGAAACGAGAATATTGTCTGGGCAATAAGATTGTTCATTTTCTCTGTTTCTTCATGGTATCAGAGCAGGAACCATTGAAACTCTGATTTTTTTTTTTTTAAGGATTCAAAATGAGTCCACCCGAACAACAAACAACGACAACAACCACTGAAATAAGAAGAACGATATCTCCTTATGATTTAACATCTGCGGACAATCCGGGTGCAGTGATATCTCACCCACTTTTGAAGGGATCCAATTACGATGAATGGGCGTGCGGAATCAAAACGGCACTCAGTTCTCGTAAGAAGTTTGGTTTCTTAGATGGATCTATCAAACGACCTGATGAAGGTTCATCGGATCTTGAAGATTGGTGGACAATCCAAGCTTTGCTCGTCTCATGGATCAGAATGACTATTGATCCGTCTCTCCGATCAAATATCTCTCATCGCGATATTGCGAAAGATCTCTGGGATCATTTGAAGAAGCGTTTCTCTGTCACAAATGGTCCTCGTATCCAGCAATTAAAAGCCGACTTAGTTAACTGCAAGCAGCGTGGACTTTCGATAGAAACTTACTATGGGAAACTTCATCGTATTTGGGATAGTATGGCTGCTTGTCGTCCTCTTCGTGTCTGCAAGTGCTCTAATTGTAGCTGTGATTTGACAAATCTTCAAGAAAAAGATCGTGACGAGGAAAAGGTCCATGATTTTCTCTGTGGACTTGATGAGATTTATCACACAGTCAGGTCCACTTTGGTTTCTCGTGTTCCATTTCCTTCTCTCGAAGACGCTTACAATACTGTACGCCAAGAGGAAGATTTAAAAAATAATAATCGGACATTTGAAGCTGTAACAGACATCACAGCTTATACGGTTCAGAACAGAGGTCGCCTGGTGTCTTCTCGACCTGAAGATCCATTAAAATCAACATTGTGCAGGCACTGTAACAAAACCGGACATGCTTCTGATAATTGTTTCACGATCATCGGGTATCCGGAATGGTGGGCTGATCGTCCTAAGGGTCGCACTCTGTCTACTCGCGGTCGAGGTCCCTCCAATTTGCCATCCACCAGTTGTGTGTCTAAACCTTCGTACGCTAATGCTGTTCATGTTCCACCTATACCCAAAACAGAGCATGTGAATTACGTGATCTCAGAGAGAGATCGTGATGGTGTACAAGGTTTAACCGATGCTCAATGGAAAACTTTGGTCACTCTTCTCAATGGAAGCTCCAACAATAATACAGAGAATATGACAGGTATATTTTCTTCTTCTTCTTGGATTTTGGACACAGGAGCTTCACATCATCTAACGGGAAACTTTGATCTGCTTGTATCTGTAAGAACTATTCCACCGGTTTTAATAATTCTTGCTGATGGTCGTGAGCGTATCTCGGACCAAGAGGGAACAGTTGTGTTGGATTCTTCACTAGTTCTCAAATCTGTTTTCTATGTTCCAGAATTTCAATCAGACTTGATCTCACTTTCTCAACTAATGGATGAGAATAGATGTGTTGTGCAATTAGCTGATCAGTTTCTTCTCATCCAGGACCGAGCTACCAGGATGATGATTGGAGCAGCTAAACGTGCTCACGGAACTTTTTATTTTTGCCGGATGGAACAAGCAGCTGCTGTTCGGACTCAAGATGAGAAATTATATTCTTTATGGCACAAGCGGCTTGGTCATCCCTCGGCAAAAATAGTTGGTTATGTACTTGATATTTCTTTAGTTTCTGATTTTCCGCAAAGGGCTTGCGATGTTTGTCATCGTGCAAAGCAAACTAGAAACTCTTTTCCCACAAGTTCAAATAAAACAACATTTGTTTTTGAATTGGTTCATTGTGATTTGTGGGGTCCGTATCGAACACCATCGTATTCCGGTGCACGTTATTTCCTTACGATTGTTGATGATTACTCTCGTTCGGTTTGGTTATTTCTTCTCACTGACAAGACAGAAACTTCAACACACTTGAAGAATTTTGTAGCTATGACAACTCGTCAATTTAATTCTCCTGTCAAGTGTATTAGAAGCGACAATGGCACAGAATTTACAAGTCTTATTGCATATTTTCAGAGTCAAGGAATTTTACATGAAACTTCATGTGTCGGAACTCCGCAGCAAAATGGCCGCTGATAGGTTAAGAATTTAATCCTAAACTATACTGCA
>OVAV01002393.1:623-11282 GCA_900406375.1 Iberis amara
TAAGTAGAAATACTCTCTTTTCATGCACATGCCGGGCGGGAAATTATACGGAGTTACTATAACTGGCCAAACTAAGTGTGGTTCACCATTCATACCAATTGGGTTAAATCCATCTGTTGACAAACCAAGATATATATTTCGACTTTCTCCAGCAAATTCAGGATATACCTGATTAAAATGTTTCCACGCTTTACCGTNTTTGGTATAGTCGCGACAACCTTTGTGCAATAGGTAGATAAAACATTCGTTTCTCTGCTTTATTTTTCCCCGTTCTATTGTTGGAATAATACCTGTCTTTTTTGCAGAAACGACACTGCATAAGATTTAGATCATCCTCTTTCCAGAAAAGCATGCAATTGTCCTCACACACATCAATCTTTACAACCGGTAATCCCAGTGAACGCGTCAGCTTCTTTGTCTCATAGTATGAACGTGGAGCTCTATTTGGTTGTGGAAGAATATGTTTTATTGTCGATGCCCACTGATCAACACATCCCTCACTCATATTGTTCGTCGTCTTTATGTTCATCATACGCGACGCTAAATACAATTGTGATAATCCGTCAACAAACCCATCATAAAGCGGTCACTAGCTTCTTTAAACGCTTGAAAAACACTATCAGGATGNCAACACACCCATCATAAAGCGGTTCACTAGCTTCTTTAAACTCTTGAAAACACTATCAGGATGTTGATCTTCTTCTACATTTGGCTGAATATGCTCTTCTTCTACATTTGGCGGAATATTATCTTCAGTTGGAGGTTCTTGGATCATATTAACATCACCATATTGAACTAATTCATCAGCATTTTGAATTGGAACTTGTATACCACCATAACCACCATAACCACCATAATCACCATAATCAGCCAAATCACTTTCCTAATTAGAGTGTTCACCTGCTACAAAATGACTAGGACTAGGCATAGAAGACTCGCCAACATCAAAACAATTTTCACCATGACACGTCCAAATATAATAGTTACCTTTAAAACCCTTCAAATAGAGGTGTCGAGATACGGTTTGTGTGTCACGATGCTTCATATTTCTACAACGGGAACAAGGACACAACATAGTTCCTTGTTCCTGATAGGAAGCTTGATTACACACAAAACTGATAAATGACTTTATGCCTTGGGGATTTATCAAAATACCCCTTTATCTTTTAAAATATCTGAAATTTTGTGTCTCCAATAAAATTATCAAATTTGTCTTGAATTATGAACTCTGTAAATGACTGAAAAATAGAGGTAGAAGAGACTCTCTATCAAATCCGATGGAGACAAAGACTTATTTCAAACAGAAGCAGTTTTTCAGAAGGAATAGAACATAGAAAACATACACTCTTTTAAGTGTTTATCTTAACAGGCTAGAACCAAACCTTCTGCCAACTTCAGAAGGTTCGTACTTACAGGCTCTCCTGGTTTGGTATTAGGTTGAAAATTATAAGTGGTATATGTCGTAGCCGGTTTATATATCTTACTAATCACATTTTAACATTTTAACCTCTAAGGTGGCACTCACTGACAACTTAAACCTTGACAATTTTTCACTAACACTTCAGACATTCATCTTGACATTTTAGCATATTTAACCTTCAACTTCGTTCCCACCAAAATAATGCTTACCAGAACAGTAACTCAGACGATGATGTGGCAAAAAATAATATTTTTAATATTTTAATACAACGAAAGAGTATGAAAAATTTACTGTTCATAGATCCCATACCTTCTTTCGAATATACATGTTCACCAATGAACTTAAATGTTAAGTGACCAAAGATCTAAAATTGTTCAACAGAAAAAAATATGTCGTTGAGCTTTGTTTTAAACGGAACATCCCACGTACGTAGTATTAAAAGTTAAAAACCATGTAAGAAATAATATTTGTTGTAAAAGCTTATGTGTCATTTGCCTCTCCTCCTTGGCGTTGCCGCATCGCGGCTAGGTTAGGTTTCAGCTCTTTCTCCTTCCTCCGCTAATGGGCATGAAGAAGGCATTTTGGACCAACTTATAGTAGAGTTTGTAGTCGAAAAAGACCTTAAAGAAGGAGCTAAAAGAATTAATGGAGAAATAATTCAACCATTCATGGACTTAGAAGATTAGAATGCTCAAACTTTAGAGAACCATTCAATATATCATCGCTTACAAGTTCAAAAGTGTTTCATCTCAGAGGTGCTCAATATTGTACTCTTTTTCCTGTGATTAGTTTTGTCCCAAAATGGTTTTCCATTCCAAGTTTTAATGAGGCAAATTTGGCACTCACACTTCCTAAATGTGGAACATTGGAACTAGGCCGAGTTAAGTAATGCTTAACAAGAGAAAAATGGGCCGAATTTAAGATAAAGCCAAGGAAGAAGTCCAAGCCCATTTTCAAGGCTCATCGCGGGAAAAAGACCTTAAACTGACAGTCTTCCTTTTGTTTTAGTCTTGTCTAATATTATTTAAGTTTTTGTATGCTTATGACATCCTTAAGTGGTTCAGTACATGCTGGTTCAGTCACACATGTTTTGTCTGATTGGTCCTTAAGCTTAACTTGAGCCGGTTTGAGCAAACTTTTGCATATAGTCATTAATTGTTCTGTTTCTTCATGGTCTGATTTTTCTTGCTCCTTTCTTGTACCTGTTCCAGAACCTTTTCACAAAGACCAAGGCATTATACAAGAAATGGAAATTTCTACACTCTTAACAAAAAAAATTTATTCGGTTTTAGCTCATTGGTTATAGATATTTCTACTCGAGTAAATGTCTTGATATTTGAAATTTCTTCATAAAGTGACTGAAATAGTGCTATCAGCCAAGATCGAACTCGGTTTTGCAACAAGTTATCTAAACATGGTTTTTGGATGCCTTTCCAAGCATCTTTACGGCCATGGGGGCCATGGAAAGATCTATGTAAGCCAATGATTTTCGACTCATTATTCCCAAGATAAGTAGTGAAAATAATGTTAATAGCCATGTTGAAATCGATTGTGTGTGCAGTTTACACATAGATGGCCAAAGACATGTCCCGAGAGCACCACCATGGACCCGAGCGCAATCCGTGTGTGCTACTGACCTAATCTGGAAAAATCATCATCAAATTGACCATAAGGAAAAGAAAGGTTGAATTTATTACCCCCTAGACAGCACTAGAGTTAAAGATGACTTTTGTCTGCCTTTATTTGAACAAAGCTTAAGGCCGACCACCATATTCGAACCAAAATGACAAGGCCAATCTCAACATCCCCTTGGATCATCAAGATATTATACTTGTGTTATCACATTGTCAGCTGATTCGTAACATCATCCAAATAGATGAAGCATTTATATCCCTTAACTTAGTCATTTTGTGCTTATTTAATGTATTCTATTTTATGATTGACTTGAGTTTAGTTTAGTGTTTCATAATTTCATATGGAAACCAAGAAACAAGTTCTTTAAGAACTCTGAATTCCAAGCTCATCAAAAGGATCTTCTAGGTAAGTATAATTTTGAAACTAGAATGGATAAAATAGATTTTGTGCGTTCTCTTGTAGGTAAAGCAGATTTGAAGACAAATTTTTTTCAGGTGAGGAGTATGATGTGATCCTAAGGAGCCTTAAACAAGGATCTAAAGAAGTTTTAGACCAACTTATAGCTGAGCATGTAGCATTCAGGGACTTAGAAGATCAGTTCAAATGCTCAAGCTTTGGAGAATCATTCAACATATCATCGCCTACAAGTTCAAAAGTGTTTCACCTTAGAGGTGCTCAAGGTTGTACTCTTTTTCATGTGATTGGTTTTGTCTCAAAAGGGTTTCCCATTCCAAGTTTTAATGAGGCAAATTGGGCACTCACACTTCTTTAGTGTCGAACATTAGAACTAGGTCGAGTTAAGTAATGCTTAACAAGAGAGGAATTGGCCGAATTTAAGATAAAGTCAAGGAAGAAGGCCCATCGCGGAAAAAAGACCTAAAACTGACGAGCTTTCTTTTTTCCTTTTTGTTTTAGTCTTGCCTTTTATTATTTAAGTCTTTGTAATGCTAAACTTTAAACTTAGTTGTCATTTTATGAAAATTTGAGATTATTCTCAAGGCAGCTCTTCTTCAACGTGTGTCATATCTTTGTAGAACGCTTAGGTGCGTAGTATCCTAAGGATTAGGTGTATCAAGAGATATCCATCCCTCTTGTGGTACGTACTCAATCCATGTTCATCATCATCAAATCATCTATTCCATCAAGAATCCATCAACCATCCATCTAATTCATTCTGCTAGCCATACCACCTCCTATCTCACGGTTCAAGCTTTATTAGATCTAACTCAAGGTGTGTTCTTTTCTAAGGAAAATGATATCACCTGGGTCGCTGGTTTCGATGGATGGGACTTCTCGAGGCCCATCTAGTAGTATTTTTGCTAGGCTGGGTTGGTTGTCATATGGGCTTGGCCCTTCACCTTTTCCTTGTTTCTGCTTTTTTGTTTGAGAAGACTGGGTTTTGATCCAAAATGGGGATCATCTTGATTTCAATTTTACATCCCAATTTCTAGTAGATCTTTTTATCTTTTTTTTTATCAGTTAGAAAATATAAGCTATAAAAACTTATGTATTAGTGGTCTTGGTTAATGAAAATTTAGAATCATGGGAGCTTAGTGTGTTTGTGATGCAGCGTGATAATTTATCCCCAAATATCACTGCTACATCAGTCTCGCCGACCAAGAAAGATTCGTCCTCAAATCATCAATACGATTCTTCCTTCGTAAATCTTTTTTTCTGCCCTTTATTTGTACGAACTAAATCATGTACGAATATTGTATGGATACATCTTGTACACTTTTTGCATGAATCATATTTCGCACAAAATCTGCACAGATCCTATTTTGCACGAATTTTTCACAGATCCAATTTTGCACAGATTTTGCACATATCTGATTTTGCACAGATTATGCACATATCCGATTTCTGAAATCTTTTCTCTGAAAACGAAATCAATTACCTCGACATCTTTTTCATAAACATCATAGATTGGATCACCATAGATCTCTTTGTAAATTTATGAAGGAAGAATTCTATTGAAGATTCGAAGACGAATCTTTCTTAATCAAAGCCGCGTTTCTTTGATTTCTTAATCGAAGAACGATTATGAATGTCATGTTGATAAGTAGGAACACTTTAGAGGACGAAAGTCTTTTTGGCGAGAGAGAGGAAAACCATAAGATCTACAGAGAGATCTATGGTGATCCAATCTAGGATGTTTATGAAAACGATGTCGAGGTCATTGATTTCGTTTTCAGAGAATTAGATTTTAGAAATCGGATATGTGCAAAATTCGTTCAAAATCAGATCTTTGTAAATTCTATGCAAAATCGGATTTGTGCAGATGTTATGCGAAATATGATTCATGCAAAAAGCGTACAAGATCGGATCCGTTTAATATGTGTACGTGATTCGGTTCGTGCAAATCAAGGGCATAAAAAGAATGTTTATGAAGGAAGAATCTTATTGAAGATTCGGGGACAAATTTTTCTTGGTCGGCGAGACCTGATGGAGCGTGATATTTAGAATATTCCAAATAACTCTAAATATTTTTATTATTATTTATTTTAGTAGTTATCATATTTTAGTTGATATTATCTTTATGATCTTTTAATATATTTAAGGGTTTTATGGTTTATTATAAATAGTCTCTTAGACCTAATGCGTTATTTAGACTTTGATTAATTATTAATAAAACTTTGCTTTTAGATATGAGAATTCTCGTTCTTAATTCGGTAGTTCTTGAGAGATCTCAAAGAACTTAAGAAGGCTTGATTTATTCGGGGATTCTAAGACTAAACGAATAATCTTGCAAACCCTAGTTTTTCGGGTATTCTCATAATCAACGAATCTCTAGTCATATCTAACTTCCACCACTTCATCAATTTGAGTGTTGTATAAAAGTCTCCTCTCGATGTAGAAGTGGTTAGCGATATGGTTACGATTCTCATTTAATCATAATCATATTCATATATTTTAATTATAGAAAATATATCAATCATAAACCCAAGGATGCATCTCCTATACAACTATATATATTCATGAAATCTTCAATAATGAACACACAATACAATAGAACTTATAGAAGTTAGTCAAGGATTTTAATTAATCAAAACTAACGTCAGACTCTAGTCCATCGAAAAATTTTCGGTTTCTAATCATAGAAATTCAAGTAGTTCAAACCCCATAAAGTACTCATAGAAACCAATAATTTTCTCAAAACTTCAACTCTAGCGCTGACTATTTGTAGAAATGTCATATTTTTATCGTGGATGAACAAACAATGGTAAACCTGGAACCAAATTTATGTAGAGACGACTATGTAAGAGGTGTAGGCGAGTTCTTGGAATTAGTTTGTCAACAACCTTCAGCCCAGAAGTGTCGATGTTAAATTTCCAAAGTTATCACACTATTAGAATTTATTTAATATGAAATCTTTTGTATTGTAATGGGGTTTATGACCGGTTATAAGATTTGATATTTGCATAGAGAAAGATCAGAAGGTGATAGCAGTGAACCATATGTTGCGGGTAATATAGAAGAAAAACCTAAAAGAAAAGTAGATTTTGGTATTGGTACATTTCAGAAGGTGAATGACGAATGTCGTGATAATGTGCAATCGACAGATATAAAGTGGGAAGAGAAACCAAAATTAGAAGCACAAAGATTTTTCTGTATATTTGGACGTGGCTAAGAAATTGTTCTATAACGGATGCATAGTTGACCACTCGCCATATCATTTGTAAGCAAATGGACGAGCATAAAACAAACTACAATTTCATGGAGGAGTTTGTTGATGCTATAATATATTTCGTTAAATATGTTTTTCGTAAATAAAATTTTTTTTTGGCTTCATATTACGATGTTCAAAATCTCGTTGATGGCCTTGGTCTTCCGTATGAGATTCTTTCGTATGAGATGATTTATGTGTACAACGGCAATTGTATGATATCTTGGAGAAAAGACGAACATTGAACAAGATGTCGTATTTTCGCAAGCCTCAACATAAAGAAACTGAGGGAAGAGTTGTCATCCCACATAAAAGGATGTTGTATCTACCGTTTACCTATGTGTTAAAAAGAATATATCAATTAGAGCGTACAATAGGGCTGATGAGATGGCATGTAGAACATACATCAAATGGTGAGATCACTCATCGTTCATATGCGGAAGCATGGAGACATTGATATATGTATTCTAGTTTTGCGTATGAGCAAAGGGATGAGTACTTGTATTTGTGTACATATGATTTTAAACTAATTGGAAGCCTTGAAGGCGATACTTGTTGTGGCCAATGATTTTTACTCCTTCGCTCAACCACCATCTCAGTGGTTTTCAAGAAATGTAGTTCCTTAGGCTCTTATACTTTGAAGAAGTTGCATATCATGAGATGTCGGATGTTGTTTTATATTATATAATCAATTAGTTATGAAATGAAGAAGTTGTGGGAAAAAAAAATGCTCAACTCTTTGATCTCACTAACTTTAAAAATCTTGATTTGAGAGAAATGCGCCCATTTGGCATGCATACTCAAAAAGAGAGCCACCAAGAAGAAAAGAACAATTCGATTCCATCATAAACACATATTGTACATTTTATCTTCAAAAAAAAAAAATTTTGATAAATTCACAAGAGAAAACAAAATGGGAACAAACATAATAGCTTTTAAGTTATCTCTTCACTAACTTGTGTCCTTGCATTTTCTAAAGCAACGCACTCATGTAGCCCCATTACAACTTGTGTCATTGTTGGTCTCTGGTTCGAAGACGGGTTGACACAGGCAAGGGCCAACTCCATAGCCTTCCACAAACCGTTTATGTCATAGTCCCCTATCAGTTTAGGGTCAACTATGTTCCTGATGTCTCCGTTTGTGAGCATGAACCCAACCCATTCACTGATGTGAGCCCTCTCCCGGGTTTGATCTATTACAGGTTGGTTTGTGATTATTTCTAATAGCACTACCCCGAAACTGTACACATCACTCGTCTCGCTTAGCAAATTTGTTTTGTAGTACCTGTAAAGAATATCAGAAAGATAGATAATAATTGGCCGAAACAAGAAAATTCAGGACATTGTTTGATCAACTCACTCGGGATCTATGTAACCAAATGTGCCCGCAAATACTGTCGAGACATGACCTTCACCATCGATTGGGAAAGATCTAGAGAGCCCAAAGTCAGCAAGCTTCGCACCATATTTCTCATTTAATAAGATGTTGGTAGTTTTCACATCTCTGTGGACTATAGAAGGTGTACATCCATTGTGCAGATACTCCAATCCTATTATAAAATGTTATTGTTCTCATGCTTTGCTTCCGAACCTCATAACCAGAATATTCCGATCAACATTTTTCATAAGAAAAAAAGTCAAGTACTGTTCACCTTGAGCTGCCTGAACAGCTATTTGCATTCTATTTTCCCACGTAAGAACATGTCCGTTGCGTTTTCCTATATCAGGTTTCAAATTGTTTTCAACTGTGGAAGGAACTAGATATATATATGACAATTTGACTAATCTGTTAGTTAATATGCTTACCAGACATACTCTCCTTCATGTCTCCATTAGCCATGTACTCATAAATCAAAGCCAAGTTATCTCCATCATCACAGTAAGCCACAAGTCTCACCAAATGTCTGTGGTGAACTCTTAAAAGAATCTCAACCTGAAAAGCATAACAAACTGCCATTTTTCATGATCGAGAAACTTAATACTACTTTCTTTTTTTGTGCATAGAAACTTATATAATACTATTAAAAGCAAATATTAATAAGAAGTACATGTTGTTAAAGTACCTCTGCTTTGAATTCTTTATAACCTTGAGCTGATGAATAAGAGAGTATTTTCACAGCTACTTGAGCATCTTCCAAGTTTCCGTGATACACGGTTCCAAAGCCTCCTTTGCCAAGAACTCTCTCGGAGTTATTAGTTATATTTAGTACCTCAGGGTACGTGATCCTGCGGTCCTTTGCTATGATTGATGGATTGGATGTTCGTGTCCCAGTTTTAACTAAACCTGTACTAACTAATGTGGGTCTTGGAGCTGTATAATTTTTTATACAAAAGTTAGGTGAAATGAATAGAGTAAAAACAGATATTGTTTCCATTATTCAGTAATCTCAAGAACCCGGTCTGGTGAATCATACATACCCACAATACTTTTCTGTTTCTGCTTTCTAAAGATAAAAAAGATGGCCAAGATAAGTAGCAGAGCGAAGACGCCAGCCACTGGCGCTGCGATGGTAACCATTGGAATCTTTTTACTCTTGCTTTCATGGGTCGGATTTTGTGTATTACGCAAACTGTAGACATCAAAAATGATGAGAGACTGGAAAAAAAAGAAGAAAGAGGAGGACTAAATAGATTTAGTGTGGCAATGTGCTATCCATGTCTAAATGAGCATAGCATATGTCTACCATTTTTTATGGACTATAAATTGGTCAGATTCATGACCACATGGTCCACATCCAAAATATATCATATTCAAATTCGATGATCATTTTTCTTGGTTTTACTTTAACTTCTTCAATTATAAAATCTCAAACTCTTGTTTTTGCAAAAACCGCAATATTAATTTTCTCCCAAAACAGCAAAATAATATTTTCCTGCCAAAACCAAAAAAAAATTCGAATTTTCCCTACAGATCCGTCAAAATCATTTTTCCGGAAAATATCGTAAAATAATTTTTACAAAAATCCTAAAAACATGTTTTCACTCTAAAATCTTAAAAATCATGTTTTGCAAAACGTATTAAAAAATGTTTGGACGAAACAGTAAAAATAATATTTTCCTATCAAACAATAAATTTACATTTTCAACCAAAATATAAACATCATATTTTTCGTCAAAATCGTAAAATCAGGTTTTTAACTAAAACCGTAAAAATCATGTGTCCCGCTAAAACACTTATTTTTTATTTTTACGCCAAGATCAAAAAAAAAAAATAATTAAGACAAAAAAAAGACTATCCATAGGTCAGTTTCAAATGCGATTAATTTGGACTTAAATCTATTTAGACATCTTTGCATTTTAACATGACCATGACCCATCTATATTATCATGGACTGAACTTAACCCATGTTAACCCGCCTAGTTGATACATGTGGCATTGGTTTTACGTACAAGGACGGTTGGAGGGCAAGCTTTTATATATATATTCCAATTAAGTCTAAAAAGAGTTGAGATAAAGGCCATGTTTGTTTCGCAGTCGCTAGCTATCACTGTGGCATTGGTTGATATATGTGGCATTGGTTTTACGTACAAGGGCGGTTGGAGGGCAAGCTTATATATATTCCAATTAATTCTAAAAAAAGTTGAGATAAAGGCCATGTTTGTTTCGCAGTCGCTAGCGATAGCGATAAGTGATAGCGATTAGCAATCGCTAGCGATAACGATTAGCAATCGCTAGCAATAGCGATTTTCTGTTGTTCGTTTTACAGTCGCGTCGCTGCGACTGATCGCCGCATTCTTCGTTTTGCAATCGCTAGCAGCTGATTCATTAACTTATATAATTTATTTAATTTAATATAATTATTTAGTTTATTTAACTTACTTAATTTACTTATTTTATTAGTTAATTTATTTATTTATTTTTATTTTTTTATTCTTTTTAAAAATAAATAAATTTTATTTACTTATTTTTGTACATAATTTATTTATTTTATTGATTT
>OVAV01002394.1:0-11281 GCA_900406375.1 Iberis amara
ATTGGAACCTTCTACAAGTGTCAATCTTGTAGTTGATTCAATAGATTTTGGGATCGAAGATGGTTTTATTCACGATGTATCTGAGGAGTCAGCTGGGGAATTTGACGACGACAGTGGAGATTCAATTCCTTCAGATTATTCATCATATAATTAGTGTAATGTTAACACATTGTTTTCATTCTTCTTTCAGACAATGATGATATTAGCTAACCATTCTAGGTACTTGACTTTGACGATTGATTCAACTTAAAACAATATTTTTACCTTTTCATTAACTACTTATGTTCACTTTGGACCGAACTTCGTTTTTTTTATTGACTTTTAAGTTGGATCGACATTGAGTTCAAGGCACAAGGCACGTAATATTGGGATCAATCCATGTCATGTCATTCATTGACCATGTAAATGTGACAACATTTTATCCCAGTGCTGACATATCTATCAACTTTCAGTTCTTTAATTGGCACATGACCGACGAGTTCGTAATTGGGGGAAACTTTTTGCTTTTCCCTTAGTATCCCTTAGTAGGTTTAACTATTGTAAGATAGGCTTTGTGTGATGCTTGTGTTTGATTAGAAAGCAGATTCATGCAACTCGTTAATTTCCTCTTATTGCGTGGGTGCCAAATGGTGTTAGAAATTTGACTCAATAATGGTAAGTTGAAACTACGGTTTGCATCTCATAGAGCCACGGTGTCTTGTGACTGTGTTGAAAATGGGGTGTTTATCATTGTGCATGAACTTTTCCATATTTGTGAGCCCTCCAACTTGCATTGGAAGTTTAATCATTCATATGGTATTTATCGTATCACCATCAAACCCTGTTAATGGCTTGACTTCCGGTTTGACTGATTTTTCTTCAGTTTCCATTTTCTTTACTGTGTCTTTTAAAATGAAACCAATTGAACAGTTGGTGTCAATCAGTATCATTGTTGGCTCGTTATTGGAGATGATGAGCTCGAGGGTTAGAAAGTCGTTATGAGGTTCGCTTAACCATGTAGTGTCCTCAGTGGCGGTGCCAGAAATTTTTTTCTCCTCGTTAAAATCATAAATGAAAAAATATATATAAAAAGTTATCTTTCACATAAATATTAAATATCATACAAAAAAAACTCTGCGATCTTTGATCTCCTGAAATCTTTTCACTACAACATCATTTTTAATTTTTTTGAATATATCTTTTTCGATAAAACAAACAAGACAATCATTCATGAACTGATCTCCAATCCGATTGCCTCGATGTTTTTTACAGTCTTCATTGCTGAAAAACATCTCTCAATAGTTGCAATAGCGACAGACAAAATCAAAACCAATTCCAAAAGCCTATAAACCAAAGGATGCGATAAATGCTTTCGAGTTTCCACCATCATATGAGCAAGTTCTCCAAGATTCTTCAAATGAAAAAATCTTTCGTCATTTCGAACATTGTCAATGTAAATATCTAACTGTTGCTCAAGAGATATAGATTTTCCATGACTAAAATCATCTGGATAGAATTTAGATAACCTCATCAACTTTGAACGATCAAACTCGCAAAATGAATTAGCAGGGGATAAAGAAGCAGTCCAAATAAGCAATTCAGTGTTCACTTCATTGAAGCGATCATTGAATTCTTGAAGCTGCAAATCTAGAACAACATATAAGCAATTGACCTTGTAATGATGCACATTCTTCACTCCTTTATTTTTTCTTGGTTTCCTTGAATCAACATAAGCATCATCCATGTCAAGTATTTCGATATCATATTCCTCACAGAAAGAAGAAACTTTCATCATGAGAGAACTCCATCCACCATCTATGAATTGTTGTAATTGTCGCTTAGTTGACTCCACAGTGACATGACATTCAAAATATCTTGTTATTTTCTTTGCAAAGCCATAGACAAGCTGTCAGTGAGTCTTAAAATATGTATCATCATTTACAAATAGAACACAAAGTCAAACTTCTGGAAGTATATGAGAAGACCATGTGCTTGATGTTTTTTCATGTCATCTACTCCTTCATTATGGACATAATGAAGCACCTCAATAATAGCATAAAACAACACAACTAAACGCAACAAATTTTTATAGTGAGAACACCAACGAGTACTTCTCGGTCTTTGGAGAGAAATATCTTGATTCAACCTCGTTCCAGTATTGATTTCACCATCACTTACTCCTTTTTCAATTGTTTTTCTGTATTTTTCTACGAGCATATATTTCCTTTTGCATGAAGCTCCCACCACATTCAACAAAGTAGAAACCATGTCAAAAAAATCTCCAACATCAAAATATTTTTTCGCAACTGCCACAACAACCAACTGAAGCTGATGTGCAAAACAATGGACATAGTACGCTGATGAGTTTTCCTTCAAAACCAATGCTCTTAACCAATTAAATTCACCTTTCATATTACTTGCTCATCATAACCTTGGTCTCTTAGCTTTTTAATGCTCAGTTCATTCTTAGCAAACAAAGAATCAATAGTTGATTTCAGGGTTGCTGAAGACATCTCACTCACATGTGTAATACTCATGAATCTTTCTTTCACTGTTCCGTTTTTATCAACAAAACGTAACACTACTGCCATCTGTTCTTTATTAGAAACATCAGCAGACTCATCAACCAGTAAACCAAAAACATTATGATCAATTTCTTGAATTACATATTTGACTACTTCTTCTGCAAAATAATGCACAATATCTTTTTGGATCTTCGAGGAAACCATCTGATTATTTGCGGGAGCATTTTCTAAAATTACTTTCTCACAGTTTCCATTTGTTCAGCAGTATACTTCAGGAGTTCTATAAAGTTTACCCTATTTGCAGATGTCTCTGTCTCATCATGACTACGAAAAGTTAACCCTTGCTGTAATAAGTATCGAGAAGCATCAATTGATGCATGTAGCCGAATCCGGTACTCATTTCATCTTGTTGGATGCTGAATAGATTGCCCTTTCTTTATCAAGTTCTGACATTTCATGATTGCATTGTTATGAAATCTACCAACACCTCTTATATGTTATGTAAAAGATTTCAAATACTTATTCCAGCCAGAGAACCCCTCAGTGATAAAAGCATCACTTTTTACACTTTTACCAGAATCATCTCTAAACAAGTAACAACACAAGCAAAAAGCTTTTTCTTTCTTCACACAGTACTCTAACCAATCGATACATATCAAACCAAATCGGATTAAATCTCCTTAATGTGTTTCCTATCAATATTTTTAAAAACTATGACCACGAGGTTGGCAAGGACCTTTACTTAAATATTTGCGAATTACCTCATCTCTTAGATTTGGATGGTAATCTGTGATTTTTTTCCGATCTGCAAGATCCGATGGTAGATCATCTAAATCACTTTGAGATGAAGATAGAGCTTTTCTTCTCAAAAACTTTTCTATTGTTTAGTCTGAGTAGAAAAACACATAAATATATTAACCCAACAATATAACTCAAAAACTATAATTAAAAAAATTTGTATTCAATATCTAATATTATTCCAATTTTCTTTAAACCTAAAATACATTAATTCAAAAATAATTTAATTGATACTATCAAAAAGTTCATGTAATTTATGCTAATATCACAACACCTATATACTTTCAATAATTTATACTAAAATCACAAATACCAAACGTATGCATTAGTTTCCTCTTTAGGGACTTATACTAAATGTATGCAATTTGATAACTTGATTTAAGGGAATATCGATCATCAGTTACTCTTCGACATCAATTTCTAATTCAAACCTTATATCTTCTCTATATTCCTACATACATGAACAAATAATCTCAAGTCTCAAATTTAATACTGTTTAATATCTTATCAATTCATCAACAATTCAAATTCAATTCATCAACAAATAATCTCAAGACATGAACTGAACAATTTATGGAATTGCCACAATTTATAATTAAGTCACATCAATTAAGAAATCCATGATAAAAGAATTAGTATAATACAATTTTAAAAACTATTGAGAAAACAAAAATATAATTAAAAATCAAAACTTACAATGAAGGTAGAAGAGAGGTGGGAAACCTAGAAAAATATCTTCAGCAACTTTTTAGAAAAAAATTAGGACAAATATGAGTTTAGTTTGTTTTTAATCTCATTATTATAAAAAAATTAATAATGACGTTTTTATTTAACAAAAAACAGAATAATAACTTCATGGATAATTATTAGATGGGGTCCACCCAATTTTATTATGGTGGTTCAAAAGAGTCAAAACCCACAAGAGAGGGAGGGTTCAATTTTTTATATATAACATATGTATATGGGAAAATAAAAAAAGTGGGTCAGCTAACACCCCTAAGTATAGGTGGATCCGCCCTTGAGTGTCCTTGCTTATGAATTCTCAGGGCTAGCTTCTAGTTGTGGGTTTCGCGGGAATCTTCTGCGAGGTGAGGGCTCAGCAACCAAAATCTTTTGTTGACCGTCTGTGTTATTACACTAGACTAATTCATTCATAATTATGTTGATTTGTCATTGTGGTGTATGTGCAATATTACCTCACATATCTTCTTCCTCGTTATCATCTCGTCTCGTTCTCATTTTAGAGGTACCATATCTTCGTCTATTGGTAGCATTTTTTCTTCTACTTGGTGGATTACATTGATACGTCTACTCCCTCATCCTCAGAGACATAATCATGTTTCCTTACCGCGTGTTTCTTTCCATTATTACTTCTACCTTACTGTTCTTATACTTACGAAGAAGTATGTCATGTAAGTGCATGCACTCCACTGTGTTGCGCCCATATCATTCAGGAAACTTGCAGTACTCTTGATTATAATCATCCTTTGGTAAGGCCTTAGTCGAACCTTCTTCTTTATCAACAATGATAAGGTAAGTTCGTTTTCCTTCATTATCTTTTGAATATCCTCGATCTCAGGGTTGTCGTGGTTTATATTAGATTTTATTATATTTTTCTTCTGATTGCCTTATTTTCTAGTGTCTTTTGGCCATTATTTCTTATTCTTCTATTTTCACGAATATGTTTATGCGGGGAAATGCGTTTTCCAACGACTTTTACTGATTGATTAGTAATTCCTCCTTGAATCTAGAATTATACCATAATGAATCACATAATGTTGCGATTGTGGATTCGTTGTTGATAACCACGCGAGAGAAGAAAATAAACTTACCAAGGAAAGCCCATAGCGGCTCATTATTTCCATGGAAGAATGCCTAGAAATATGCGATTGAGGTTTTCTTCATGATGAACATAGGGTAATGTTTGATAAATGTAGTCGACAACTATTGAAAGTCGTTTATCGAGTTCGACTCCAGGTGGTAAAACCACGTTATGCGTGTCCACATAGGTTTTCGAGAAAAAGTTGGCAAAATGATGCCTCTATTTCTTGGAAAAGTTTGAAGGATCTTAGTTGATGGTTTGTGCCACAATTGAGCCCTTAACTTTGTTTAAATTTTTCATCTTCTTCTTAAGATGAAAATTGTGTCGTTCAAAAGGATACATCCAGATATATTGAACTGGTACAATGAGTGCAACTTCATGTGGGAGACGAATGGGAAGATGTTCCATAACGTCAAAAAACTATATTGGAAATATCTTCTCAGGATTATAAAAGATCATAGGTATGTTTTCATCCATAGTGTAGATCACATGAAAAGTCAGTGATATAGTGCATATGTTCCTGAAGAAATGACCAGCCCCTTCAATTTCTTCATGCACATTTGATGGAAGAAGATGGGCAAAAGTGAATGCAATTAGTCTCTTCATTAAAACATGGCAATCACTACGTTTCAGTCCCGTACACTTTCTTTCTCCAATATCAACGCAATTATGCAAATTAGATGTGTAGCCGTCAGAAAATTTGATTAAATGAATAATATAGTTAAAAATTATTGATTGGAACGTGAATTTAACCGATACAGGAGAATTGGACATTAACCTTTCACCATTATATGAAGCTCAGGTCGAGAGCATATATCTACCAAATATGAACTAGACTTCATGTTGTTTTCGTCTTCCCTTGTATGTTTAGGATGGTGTTCATGATGTTTTCAAAGAAGTTCTTCTAGATACACATAATGATTAGAATATACCTCAATAAATGGTTTTTCCAATAGGGTAAATCCCAAAAAATGCTCTTCTTGTGCCAGTTGTGATTCACACCGGCACCTTCAACGGATGTACGCTCATTACCACCGCAATTGGGTGACCTATAAGCTCCAAAATCTCTTAACCGATCTAATAGGAAAATCTATTTACCTCATTAGGTGGATCATCAAACACTTTCTTCTTCTTCGTGAACAATGTGGTGTGCCGACGATATGGGTGATCATGAGGCATAAATCTTCTATAAAAATCAAACCAACACGTGTGTCAACCATTACTCAATTAGATAGGACCAATGTTATTCTGAAAAATATGGAAACAATAATATTCCACGAGTTGTCAACATATCATATGTTGGGAAAATCACTTATCGTCCATATAAGTACAACACAAGTTTGGAAATTTTGGTGTTGTGACACATCATATGTTTCAACACCATGCTCTCTAAACAATATGCAACTCATAGATCAATGGCTAAAAGAATACATCATGTGCTCTCTTTGGATGCTTTCTACTGGGAGTGAGAATATATAAGAACACGAACTCTCGGTGTATGCACAAAGATGGTGGCAGCTTTTAAAGGTGTAGCAATCATTGGCCACAATAAGTATTACCTTACATGCTTTTCAAATGGACTAAAAATGTCTACATGCTTTTGCATTTGTAGGATGAGTGATCTCCATCTGATGTATACTCGGCATGCCATCTTATTGGCCTAGCTGTTCGCTCTGGTTTATATTACCTCTTCAATCTTTCAGTAAATGGTAGATACCACATCATCTTAACTCTTCCACTAGTTTCATGACAATAAATCTTGCGATAGAAAAAACATCTTGCGCGCTTTTCGTCTTTTCTCTAGTAATCAAATAATTTTCGATGCACATGTCAATCAATCTCATATGGTAGACCTAGACCACCAACAAGTTTCTACACTTCGTAGCACGTGACCAGAAAAATATTTTCTTATGGAAAAAGATCTTTGAAGAAATCATCTAGGTCGTTAACACACTACTTGGCCAAATTATATTACGTCTTTATTGTCATCAATCTACTTGCAGATGATATAGGTGAGTGGCCATCCCTTCATCGCCTATTTAATGATTTCTTAGCCACATCTAGTGTACCAAAAAAAAATTTGTGCTTCTAACTTTGGTTCATTTCCTGTTCTACACCTGTCGATTACACATTACTGCGATATGCATCATTTGTCATCTGAAATGTTCCAACACCAAAATCTCCTTCTATTCTAGGTTGGTCTTCTACGCTACCTGAAACATATGATTTTCTACTACTACCTTATGATATTTTCCCATGCAAATACCAAAGTCTATAATTAACTACAAACTCATTGCAATACATGTGATCTCATACTAAATCATTCTTAATATTGTGAGAATTTATGTATATTGAACATGAACACTTCAACTTACAGAATTTTTGAACTAAAGATTGTTGACAATCTAATTCTGTAAACTCGCCTACTCTCTTGCATACTCGTCTTTAAGTAAAATCGATTCTGGATCCACCATCGGTTCATCCATCCACGATCAAATATATGACATTTTTAGAAATTTTAGCGTTTTGTGATGAGATGTTTAGAGAATTATATATTGTTATGTATTGTTCGTAGTCTATGGATTTTGTTTTATAGACGTCTAATGGATTTCTAATGGATTTTCAGTAAAAATCTAACAATTTAAAAGGATACATAACAACTTTAATACAACTTATCTATAAACCGATAGATTATTAATGGATTTATTTTCTTTGTAATTTTTTTTGGTATTCCGTTGTAATTTTCGATGGATTTTGCTTCTGTCAAATTTTTTTGATTGAATACCAACAGATTGTGCTGTTACAATTTCCATTGGTATTATGTCGAAAATTTTCGACAAATTTGAAAATCTATCTGGAAAGTTTGTTGGAACTTACCGTGTTTTATTGTAATGTTACTATCAAAACCCTTGTTGGTTTAACAAACAAAAAAAAAACACCCTTGTTTCAACAAGATATAGGTGAAGTCTTTAGCCTTTATTAAACTCGTTAAAGTTTTGTGTGCATATTTATCGTCCTTATAATGCTTCTTCTTTCTCGTATAGTCTCTACGTTGTGCTTATATGTGAGTTAGCTTCCATATTGATCTCATAAATCTCTTGTTCTTGGTTTGTTCTCAAACCTTAGAAATGAAATAAAAACATAAAAGTTGTGTTCAACATACAAAAATAGTATAAGATGATCCATGTTGTTTTATACAGAAAACATAGAATAAAATGATATATTGTATAATTTATTATTTCCTTGTATAAATAAACTTTTTCTAAATTAGTAAATTCTAAAACCAAAACATAATTTTCAAACTTTTTAAATGAATTTAAAGCTTGGAATTGATGTTCAATATTTGAAACAGAGATTAATGATATAGTATTCTATTTACCACATTCTTTACATAAATTATTTTTAATCTTAGTTACAAAATATTAAAACGGAAAGTATAAACTTAAACTCTTAACATAAGCTTGAAAACCTATTAAATTTTTTATTAAATAGAGTTTTTTGTATATAAAAAATAGATTATAGTTTCTTGTGTTCTATATAGAACAAACAAGTTTCAGTTATAATTATTTACATATTTTTTAACATATATATATATATATGTATAAGTTATATGTTTTAAAATTTATAAACATTTTGTACAAAATATCACATGTGATAAAAAAAATATTCACGATCTGTTTTCCTACCAAAAGTACCATATAGCTTCATATAAGTTACACCTATGAGAGCTAAACCATGAAAAAGATGTAAATTCACCAGACAACTGTTCATTATTTATGTTCATTGCATATTATATAACAAACTACTTAACAAAAAAACTTAGGGGTGTATTGGAGATAAAACTTTAAATGATTTTTTGTTAAAATGATAAATCCAGTTTTATTGAAACAAAATTTTTAAAATGTCTTATAAAATCCAGTGTTATTTAAACAAGAATTTTAAAAAGTCTTATGAAATCCAATGTTTTGGAAGTATTTTAATTTATAGATTTCTAGTTATTTTAGAGAATTTTGTAGATAATGTATCTTGAAAACTAAAGTTTCAAATCTCATGGATTTAAGTGGGATTACATAAAAAATTTATAAAATCTCATAAACTTTCTTAATTCACTTAAAACTATCTAAAATTTGACTTAAATTAAAATAACTTCAGGTATTCATTTGAATACAACCCCTTTAATTACATGGTTAGAATTAGATGGGATTCTGAATATGTTGTAATGGGCTTTAATAGTTATAAGGATTGATATCAAACAGAAAATCCCTAATGCCTCTTCTTGTCTCTCATTGATGGCCTACAATTGCTCTCAGTTTCTTAGATTTTACCAAACGAGTTCTATGTCAGTTTTTTTTGGGCTTTTGTGTTGGCTAATTAAGGCAACAACCTAAAAAGTATTGAGCGGCTTGCATTAACATTTGTTCTTTCTCATGCTTAAACTGAACAATAAGATGATAAAAACATGTGCAGGAAGATTCAAAGATGGTTTGACATAAGTGAATTATTGTTAAAAGCTAGATCCCACAGACAGTAATAACGACAAAATAAAGTTATGTTGGAAAACAGATTTTACAGAGACATTAAATGTATTGAGAGAAAGGAAAAGCAGAGCAATCGGCGTATTAATGGCGAAAACAAATTCCATTAATTGTGTTTCTTTCAACCCTCTTCTCCTTCATTTACTGCACTCTCTCTCTCTCTCTCTCTCGTTGTTCTGCGTGCGATTCAGAGCATTGATTTCATGTCAGGCCGTAAAATTCAAAAAAAAAAAAAAAAAAAAAAAATTNACGACGAACACCCATGACCGATGTACTTGATTACTCTAATCTATCGGTTAATCTAAAGACACGCCCTTTAATCATGGGCTTTGAGATTTTGATTGCAATCCCAATTCGATCGTCTCGCATCTCAAAGATTTGTCTTGGCCTCCAATTGCCAGTGCCCTAGGAGGATTAGGGGACGTGATAGATTCATTAAATGGTGGTGGTGGGTTAGGGTTAGGGTTAGGTTTAGGTTTCAGTGGAGGAGCTGAACAAACTGGGATCACTGATCGAATTTGAACAGCTGGAGCCACTTTCTGATGATTAAACCCTGAACCTCCTGTAAACATTCCGGAGAAGGGCAAAGGAAAGGACTTGATTATAGGATCATCTGGACTCAGTTTCCTCCCTGCATACTCTTGAGACTTTTCTAGCAATGATTTGACTCTGTGTTGTTGTTGTTGGACATTTGTTCTTAAAGGCCAGAATTTTGGTGGTTGTGATGATGATGATGATGAAGCTTCATTAGTAGAAAGATTGATCAATCTGAGTTTCTCGTACAGAAAGTAGTCTCTTGTGTCTTGTTGGTAAATTGTTCTTCTTTTTGACTGGTTTGGTTCTCTTCTTCTCACTTCTTTGGGTCTAAATCTTGATAAGACTCTTGCAACTATCTCTTCACCTTTTTTACCTCCTTGAGAGTCCACTGTGTAGCAAAATGTGAAAAATGAGAGAATATTAAAAATGGAGTGATATATTTGGAGGAATGTTTTGGATACTTTGTTTAAAGGAAAACCAAGCAGCGATAGCAGCATTCTTCTCAGCTTGCTTCTTAGTCTTTGCTGATTCTCCATAGAAAGTCATTCCAGCAAGCTCCACAGTGCAAGAGAATGTTGGGATGTGACCAGGTCCTGATCTCACACTTGTGTAAATTGGTAGATCAAGACCAGCTCTGTGTGCTGTCTCTTGAAGCAGATTCTTGTATATCCCAGTCTCATCCTTTTTATAACAACAAACAAACACCATGTGACTTTTGACAACACAGATAATACAAAAACAACTCTGCATGCTTTGAAGAAAGACTTACAAGAACTTTAGCAGTAAGTGATTTTGAAGAGAGAGCATTAAGAGCGACTTCAGCAGCTGAATGCTCAGCTTGTCTGAGAGTAGAACAGTAAGTAGGGCTTTCAAATATCTCACCATTGAAGTTTACACAAGCTTTGAATCTTGGAGCATGATCTGGTCCTTCTCTTGTGCAAGTATATGATGGGAGGTTGAAACAGCTTCTCTGTGCAAGCTCTTGCAACTGATTCTTATACATTTTTGAAGATTGAATCAAGCGTTTAGAGAAAAGACTAAGGAAACAACCTATATATATATATATATATATATATATATATATA
>OVAV01002396.1:0-11281 GCA_900406375.1 Iberis amara
GGATTTTGCCCGATCGGGCGCAGTATCTGCCCGATCGTGCAATTGTCTAGTAAGTTGCCTGATCGATTGTAGATCTGCCCGATCGGTCACTTGGTTCTGCACTTCTGAAATCTTNAATGAACCAAATTACTTCTGAACGACCCGAACACTTGAATTCCTGAAAAACACACCAATACACAAGGAAAACGCTCGGAATAATGCAGAATAGCAGACATAAATGCCCACTATTATGCATTTGAACCGAGTAATATCATACGAAGTTTGGGCGCTGTCTAGTTCTAAGCGCTCATACGAAACTGTATAATTTTTTTTTCAAAACGACGTAGTTTTGATTGATTTACAATTTTTATTTTCTAAATAAAAAAATGATTTTGGTGAAGTTTAAATGACATTATTAACATAAAAACATTAAATTCCTAATAAAACACTTGTTTCTTTTCTTTGCAAAAGAACAAAAAAAAAACAACTTAAGAAAGTGATATACTTATAATCCTCTAAGAGTGTACATTCGCAGGCCCAAAAGCTCAATAAGTGAAACAGAAGAAAAGAAGGTGCAGAATCGCGTGACAAAGCAGAATGTTGGGTGAGGAATCAAACAGTTAAGGACATGAGGCTATTTAAAGAGAAGAAGACAAGGAATAATGGCATGTTTTTACCTCTGATTTTGGCAGCTTATGTGATGATCCCTATGTCGTCATGAGACTAGGGAATTGAGAGAGAAACATCTTTTTAATTTCAGAACATTTTGTCTGATTGTTTTGGGATATTTTATCAAGCTTAAAAGTTCATCTTCTTCATTCAACATTTGCATAGTTCTTATCTTTCTCTGTTACAATACTGTGTTTACATTGTTAAGCTTTCTACTCATAATCTAAAAGTTTAACACTGGTGCAGTGAAAAATGGTCGAATCAAACGCTACCGGTAGTGTCACACCTCTGGCCACACTTGGAAATAGAGAGATTTTGGAGACACCTCCGGGGTTTTTGCCGGAACCTGGAATACGTGACCAGATGGAGTTTCTCTACGGCGCTTACAACAGAATCTCTAATGAACAAGCAAGAATGGCGAAGCAGATGGCAACTTTGAATCTCACGCTTGAGTCTCTGTCCTCTCTCCCTGCAATCATGGCTAAAATGGAAGAAAAGCTCTTCTCTATGCCTTCAACAGAGAAACAACCGGAATCTCAACCACCACCATTTCCCCCTCCATTCACTAGACCTCCACCTCAGACAACTCTCCCACCACCAATCTTCAGCCATCCACCGCCTTACACTCATACCTCACAATCGTACACCACTTTTCCTGGTCCCTCAAACTCAGCACCCCAACACCACAACCGTCCCCATTACCAAAACCTAAACATGGCCACTCGAGAGAGCATGTTACAAAAGGTGAACATGCCCATTTTTGATGGATTCAACGGTTATGACTGGTTGGTAGCTGTTGAACAATTTTTTGTCATCTGACGTTACTCAGAAGACGAGATGCTGGAAATGGTGGCTCTCTGCTTATCAGGATGGGTTCGACGGTGGTTCACTTGGGAAGTCATTCGCGACCTATTCCTTAGTTGCGCTGATTTCCGTGAGCGTTTCCTTTTGCGTTTTGGAGACGCTATTGAATCCGAACTGGGAAAACGTTTGTTTGTTATCCGACAAACTGCTTCAGTTTCAGATTATGTGGCGGAATTTCAAGATCTTTCTGCTCAAGTTCTGGGTTTAAGTGACAGTAATCTCACGGACATATTTTATAACGGTTTGAAGCAGGAGATGAAAGAGGTCATTAAGATGAAAGAACCAAGAGGACTCCGAAACCACATTGTTGCTGTGCTGCGAATGGAAACGAGTTTTTTCTATCAAGCAATGGGAACCACTTTTAATCAAGATTCACAACAGCCACAGAGACAGTTCACAACCACAACACCTCGACCTATAACATCTCAGTTCTCAACAAAGCCTAATCAGACACAAGGAAACACTCAGGCACCTCAGGCTTTTTCAAGACACACAAATGACACATTTAAACAAACACCAAGGCCGCGACAGATTCATACAGATGCTGAACTGGATGAAATGAGAAAGAAGGGAATTTGTTTCAAATGCAAAGGGAGATATTACAAAAATCATCCATGTCCAGCAAAGGAGTTACAGATTCTTACAGTAGTGCACGAGTATGAATTAGAGGTGCTTGATAACAACATGATAGAAAGAACTGATGAAGAACTCGAGGAACATACTCAAGAACTCATGTGTCTGTCACTAAACTCTCTGTTGGGTCTTCACTCTCCGATGACCACCAAACTCAAAGGTAGCATTGGTAAAGCTCAATTTATTGTCATGTTAGACAGTGGGGCATCTCACAACTTTATGGATCCCTCGGTTATCAACAAAGCTAAACTCAACCTGATTCCACAACCCTCTCTCTCTGTCCTTTTGGGAAATGGAGTTACAATCAATGGAATTGGAGTATGTCAGGAAATCCTATTCCTTCTGTCCGGCCTCCCTTTCATCTCTGATTTCATCTCGTTGGAGCTTGGCTCAGTTGACATAATTTTGGGGATTCAATGGTTAGCTACATTAGGCAGATGTGAAGTGGATTGGAATGTCCAAGAGCTCTCATTTTACCACAATGGGTCTTGGGTAACTCTGCACGATGACTGTTCTCTCCCCTCTCACCGTCTCACACACCACTCTTTTCGGGTATGTGACCCTTGGCTGGATCACTCTTTGGAAACGCCGAGTTTGAACTTCATTCTCCATTCCCTCGACCTTACAACAGCACCTAGATCTTTGGTCCCAGTCCTCTCCAAATTTCAAGACGTTTTTGCTAAACCAGAAGGTCAACCACCTCATCGTGAATTGGATCATGCCATTCCTCTGAAACAAGGGATCTCGGCAATTTCAGTACGCCCTTACCGTTACCCCCATTCCAGAAAAGAAACAATGGAACAAATGGTCTTCGATATGTTGCAAACAAGGATAATCCGACCCAGTACTAGTCCTTTCTCAAGTCCGGTTCTTTTGGTCAAAAAACAGGACAACACTTGGTGGTTTTGCATTGATTACAAAGCTCTCAATAAAGCCACAATTCCAGATAAGTATCCCATTCCCGTTATTGACCAGCTGCTTGACGAACTACACGGTGCAACAATATTCTCCAAGTTAGACCTTCGTTCGGGTTACCACCAAATCCGGATGAAACCAGAGGATATCCACAAAACTGCATTCCAAACCTTGGAAGGCCACTACGAGTTCCTTGTGATGCCATTTGGCCTCACCAACACTCCAGCCACCTTCCAGGCATTAATGAACAGAGTCTTCAGGCCTTTCCTTCGAAGATTTGTCCTCGTGTTCTTTGATGATGTCTTAGTCGATAGCACCACTTTTGCCCTTCACTTGGAACACTTATCAGCGGTTTTACGCCTTATCCGGGACCACCAACTCTTTGCTAATCATCAAAAAAAATTTTTTGAGTCCACCAAATTGAATATTTGGGGCACACAATCTCTGAATCAGGTGTCGCAACAGACAAAGCAAAGACAGAGGCGATGCGGTAATGGCCAACCCCGGTTACCATCCGTCAGCTTCGCGGGTTTCTGGGTTTGACCGGCTGTTACCGAAGATTTATCCAGGGATATGGCGTTTTATCCAAACCCATCACTGACCTACTCCGAAAGGATCAGTTTCTCTGGTCCCCATCGGCTCAATCTGCCTTCGAGACACTGAAACAAGCAATGCTGACAGCCCCAGTACTTGTCCTTCCTGATTTTTCCAAGCCATTCATTCTCGAGTCAGACGCCTCCGGTCACGGTGTGGGTGTGGTACTGATGCAGAATCACCAACCAATTGCCTATTTCAGTCACAATTTCACACCTCGCGAACAATTGAAACCGGCATATGAACGAGAGCTCATGGCTATAGTTCTGGCAGTACAAAAGTGGAAACACTACTTGCTTGGTCGAAAGTATGTGGTCCATACAGATCATCGAAGCCTGAAATACCTCCTGGAACATAAGGAAGTGAACATGGAGTATCAAAAATGGCTGACCAAACTTCTGGGATTCGATTTTGATATTTTGTATAAACCGGGAATAGAGAATAAAGCGCCTGATAGTTTATCCAGAATCGAACCAATTGGATTGCAGGTTTCAGCAATTGATTTGTTCTCCCTCACGATTCCCTCAGTTATCCAGCTCCAAGATGTGTATGCTGAAATTCACAGTGATAAGGATATCTAGGAACTCATTCAAAAGTTGTTGACAGGGACATGGACAAATCAAAATTACAAAGTCTGGCAGGGTAGACTTTGGTATAAGAACCGGCTCATAATTCCTCGTCTCTCTAAATTCATCCCACTAATTTTGTTGGATTGTCATGACAACAAAGTGGGTGGACATTCGGGAGTTCTTAAGACGGTTAAACGAATTCAACGTTCATTTTATTGGGAAGGTCTGTTCAAAGATGTGCAGCAATATGTCGCCGCTTGTACGATATGTCAAACCCACAAGTACTCCACACTCTCGCCGGCTGGTCTCTTACAACCACTTCCCATTCCAAATCTGATATGGGAAGACATATCCATGGATTTTGTGGAGGGCTTACCGCGTTCTCAAAGGGTGAATGCAATTTTAGTGGTTGTTGATCGATTGGGCAAGTATCTTACTTCTCGGGGCTCAAACATCCATTTACAGCCTCTGATGTAGCGGCCAAGTTCATTCAAGAAGTGATCAAACATCACGGGATCCCTCGATCTATTGTTTCCGACAGGAACAGAATTTTCCTGAGTGGGTTTTGGCGTGAACTTTTCCGTTTATCGGGCACTAAATTGAAGTTCAGCATGGTCTTTCACCCACAAACCGACGGCTAAACTGAGGTTCTCAATCGATGTTTGGAAACTTACTTACGTTGTTTTGTTTCAGGTCACCCTCGGAAATGGTTGGGTTTTTTACCATGGGCTGAATTTTGGTATAATTCTTCTCACCACACAGCACTGAAAACATCACCATTCCGTGTTGTGTATGGTCGAGACCCACCTGGTCTGATCCGTTTTGAAGCTGGATCAACAACAAATACTGAACTTGAAGTGTTACTTCAGGCCCGTGACGAAGCCATGATCCATATTAAGAAACAGTTACAAAGAGCTCATGACTACATGAAATCACAAGCTGACAAACACCGAAGAGATTTGGAATTTCAGGTGGGTGATATTGTGTTTCTGAAGCTTCAACCTTACTGGCAAAATTATGTAGCAGCAAGATCATGCCAGAAGTTATCAGCTGCATACTTTGGACCATTTGTCGTATTGGAACGCATCGGCAAAGCAGCTTACCGACTTGACCTTCCTCCTGACTCAAAAATTCATCCGGTCTTTCACATCTCACAACTCAAAGCAGCAGTTGGTCACGCAACAACCTCGCCTCATCTCCCTCTTACACCACCAGAGATGGCACCTGAAGATGCTTTCACACCCGATAACATCACTGACTCTCGATACAACTCGGCAGGTGAACTTGAATGGTTAATTAAGTGTACAGGTCCTCAAGCAATGGCAGACTCTTGGATGTTAGCAAAGACTTTCAAACAGACATTTCATTCTTACAAGCTTGAGGGCAAGTTGAATCTTAAAGGGAAGGGTATTGATAAGCCTCTAAGAGTGTACATTCGCAGGCCTAGAAGCCCAATAAGTGAAATAGAGGAAAAGAAGGTGTAGAATCGCGTGACAAAGCAGAATGTTGGGTGAAGAATCAAACCGTTAAAGACATGAGGCTATTTAAAGAGAAGAAGACAAGGAATAATGGCATGTTTTTACCTCTGATTTTGGCAGCTTATGTGTTGATCCCTATGTCGTCATGAGACTAGGGAATTGAGAGAGAAACATCTTTTTAATTTCAGAACATTTTGTCTATTTGTTTTGGGATATTTTATCAAGCTTAAAAGTTCATCTTCTTCATTCAACATTTGCATAGTTCTTATCTTTCTCTGTTACAATATTGTGTTTACATTGTTAAGCTTTCTACTCATAATCCGAAAGTTTAACATATACACTTTTTAAGAATTTGTATTATGATTTATAGTTAATTATTTATTAAGATATCATTATATATTACAAATATATATATATATACTTATAAAAATTGTATATCCGTCTAATTCCGTCTAGGTGTCCGCGTATACGTCTAGACGCTAGACACTGGTTTACCGACTAGATAGCGCATAGCGCGTTTTAGAATACTCAATAGGAGTAATATTTTTAATATGTGGTAAACAAAATCTTGGTACTATTTCGATTTGACTTTTAACTCAGCTTAAAAAAACTCTATGTATTAACATTAAAGATTTTACGGATAAATCGAGTTAGTCCACACCGACCTAACTAAAAGTTTTATGATAAAATAAGTTGACTCCGATTTATAAAAATCCTCTCTCGAAATTATAGGCTGGATGCATTTTTATTTATACTAGTTTGAGGTGGTCGAACAGTTGGGCTGAAATCAAAATTATTATGGACATTTACCTTATTTTGAGTCCTAACACGAATTAGGTTTGATTTTGGATAGACCGTAGTTGGATACTCAACTTATCACCAATAACTTTGTATAAATAAATATGTAGGTTAATCAACAGAGAACAAGATATTCATTATGCAATATGTAGGTTCTAACAAATCAAATAATTTTCTAGAACAATGAAACAAAGCATTGCAAGTAGTGTCTTAATCTATAAATATGTTCTTCAAACTAAGGGCTTTTACTTACCATGGAGATTGTCTTGTGAACAATTCATACATTCTCGTATGACAAAACCAACATCAAAACAAAGACCAATCAAACCAAATTTATCTCGTATCTTCTTCACAATTTTTTTTTTGTTAAGATCCTCCCTTAGATCCATCTCAATCCGCAACTCAACTGCAAGACTAAACTGCTTACTTTTGGAACTACGTGACACATATATACAGATCCGACGCACGACATAAGTCTTATAAACCATGAGTTAGGGCCTAATAGTTATTTTTCTTTTTTTCTTTAAGGGCACATTTTATTTTACTTTATTAAAAGACAACGATTTTGGATCTGCATTAGGGAAAATTTTAAGTATGGGCCAGCCCTGCATACATACATACATACATATGAATATATTATTGTCTTATTCGATGAAAATGTAAGTGTGACATACTCGATTTATATTGGAAGGAGTTTGCTCTTCTAAAATATTATATATTATATGGTATAAGTATCGTTTTGGAAGAACGTACGGGCCTGCCGAGCACAATTAACCTAGTGGTGGACCGATCCCCACTTGTGTCTCATGCACCCCGGGTTGGACCCGTGGAGGGCGCATCCCATTTTAATCTAATATCTAACCTACTAACTTGAGACAAAAAAAAAAAAAAAAGAAGAACGTACGGGCCTAAAGCTTCAGTTATCATGACATGCACACAAAACAAATTGTGCCCCAAAAAGTTACTATTCGTCAAATAAATTTTCTAACATCATAATGATTTTGGTATACTGTCTCAAATCGGCTTTAATTCGCTTCAATTCATTATTCTTTATTCACTGTTCATTCAATCATTCTCCATAACCAATACTATCTCCCAACAACTTATTGATAGTTCCTTCTGACTTTCTAATAAAAACCCACAAATAGTCAAACATTGCATTTACTAACCATAAGATTAAATCAGTCCTTAAAATTACATTTACCTTTATATACCATCCGCTTTTTCATCTTACAAGGAAACAAATACACATTTTAGTAATAACAATTTTTTTGTTGGTCAAACCTCTTTTTTTAGTAGTAAGATTAAAACTCCATTTCAAAGACTTCAAATCTAAAACTAGGAAACAAAAATAAAAATAGAAAATCAACCCATCTATTTTTCTCAAAATATTACAAAGTTTCTACCAAACAAATTAATTTTCATCATTCTAATTTTTCAACCATTTAAACCAAATACCAAACTAGGAGATATATTCTCCTGCATCGCGGATTGGTTGTGACGGTGCTCTCCTTCGTAAGTCACAATCAACATCGTTGGATCATCCAAAGATCGTTCCACGTGTTTCCTCGCTGGACATCCTCTAAATGTACTACATTTATAATAACCCCTGAACCAAAAACAAATCCACACCGTTAGATTAAATAAGTAAAATAAATCAACGGTGAAAATAGCGAGGGTGTACGATAGTTACCGTGGATGTGGTGAGCCTTTGATTGGTTTTTGTCCGTACTTCCTCCATGAGTATTCGTCCGGTGGAATATCGGCGATTTTTGAACTTACCGCCGGTACTTTCACGGTTCTCTTCACCCGATTCTTACGACTGATACAATTATATAAAACAATAAATCGTTAATTTAATTTTAATTATTTAACGTGCGTCTAATTAGCTAACATGCGCATAAACAAAGTCAAAGGTCAAACAAAGACTTTTGTAAATTTATAATATGAAAAAACGACATCTCCACTAACTAGTCATTGTCAACCGTGCATTCTGGTTCCAAATTACGGTTTACCGATTGGTTTAAATCGTACCATACCGGTTGAGAGAGTAGTCAAAAGAGTTATTAACTATTTTATGGAGTTGCTAAAACGACGAGACGGTGACGTAACAATACCTTTTCTTACAGTGGCATTTTCCGTTGCTAGAGCCAACAATCTTGCCGGAAAAGTCCCCGGAGTGGTCATGCTCAAAGCATCTCTTTCTATAAGGCAAACCAGAAAGCGGCGGTTTAGGGAAAGAAGAAGCCACTGGTACCGCCGGTGACGGAGCAAGAAAAACCGAAGATCCTTTAGAGACACTACCATCGCCGGTAATCGCCGATGACATAAAAGAAGAACACGACGAGACGCTAAAACTCTCTTTAGCAAACTCCACAACTTCCGAGCTCTTGGTTTTAGCGCCAAATACACTTGGTCTAGTGAAATCTAACGTCACGCTTTGCTTGTGTGACTGAACGAAGGTCGCCGGAGAAATTACCGGTGCCGGAGCAGAGATCTGAGAAATATTCGCTACTTGAATCGGCTGAGAAACGATTGGAGAAGGAATAACAGCGGCGGCGGCAGTGGTAGCAACGGGGGATGAGGAGGAAGAAGATGAAGAATGAACCGGACCGCGTCTAAACCGGGCATGACCGGTTCGATTAAGTAGAGAAATAACCGTTTTGAATTTAGAAACAGTAAAATCAGTTATCTCAGAACACTCAACGTTATGATCTTGACGATGGTTAGAGAGGACACGAATCAGATGTTCCATGCTTTTCAAACCTTGTGATGCAGCTTCTTGTATAGCCGTTTGATCATTTTCCATCTTAGGTATACGCATAATATCAACGGTCATGATGAAGAATCAGAGAGACAATTCTAAAGAACAGAGAAAAAATTTGTTGTGGTTGTTGTTGTTGTTGATGAGAGAGCGAAAGTGGAAGAAGAAGTAATGGCGTGATATATGGGGAATGAAGTAAACCGGGTAACCGGATGATTCGGTCATAAGTGGAGTTTAGTCAAATCGAAGTTTTTGATCCAACGGTTGATATTTAAGTGGAATAAAGTAAAAGCAATAAAAAAAATTTGGTCTCCTCGAGTTTGAGGTGAGTGGGGTCCTCTTTTGTACAAAGCAATAAAGATCTTTTTATTTTTATAATCGTGTCTTCAAATTAAAGGAATTAGTGCGTTTAATTGAATTTGGAAAACAATGTAATAAATAAATTTAAAAGTATTTGTTAGATTTTGTTATAAATAATCATGTAAAAATTATATATTAATATCTATTATTTGGCTTGGTTTCGGTTCAAATTCAATTTTTAATTATATTTTAAAATTTCTCTGATTTTAAATTGATTTTCTTAATTTGATTGATTCGATTTTAATTTTTGGTTTATGATAACATAAAAATAAATCCATCTAAACCATATTAATATATGATTTAGTTTTTTAAAAGAATTTTTGGTTTGCATTGATTTTTCAGATTAATATTTTTTCTGCAAGCTTTTGATTTCAGAAAAATATTTTTTTCTGTCAGCATAGATCTGTAATATCAAAACATTTTCATTCATGTAATCGCCAGTATATCAATAATAAAGCATTAGTGAAAAAGAAGTAGATTAACATCCTACAGTAAAATCATATTATTTCAAAGAAAAAGAAAATACAACATTTTATCATATATATTTATAACCATTACTATCTACCGCTGTCACATAATAAATTTTGAGCTAGTTATGAAATATGTTATGTTCAGAAAATAAATAGAGATTTTGACTTTTGTTAAATGTATATTTAGTGTCTCTTCCACTATGTTCTAACGAAAAAGAAGAGATTTGACTTTTTTGACAATATATATGAAATATTATTATGTTCCATTTTTTACTACTTGCGTTACTTTATTGTCAATTAACACCACAACTTGACAATTATTTTTATACAAACGCTCATGTATTTAGTTTAAATTTATAATAAAAGCGAGAGTCGTTGACTATTTGTATAAGTAAAGCATAGTCTACTAGTCTTTAGTTGAGAACAGCGATAAAGAATAACGACAAAGTTGTGAAAAAAGCTGACTAAATAAAAAGGATAAAAAATCTAAAATAAAAGTGATCACATGGACCCATTTCAGAACTATTGACCACCTCGGTAACCGGGAGTTACCGGTTAACTATTATCTGGACCGTTGATAATCCAAAGCTGGATCTAACGGTAGATCCGTGAACTGTGGAGTTGACTTTTCGATATTTATTGTTCTCTTTAGGTTTTTTATTATCTTTTTCTTTTTGGGGAACCTAGAAAATATATCCACCACAACAATTAGCCTTTTGACGCGTGGCATTTTGGCTGACTCATAAATTGTCACCTGTCCCCAAACTTTTTTCTTTTCTTTTTCTTACCTTTGTTATTTTTGGTATCACTAGTTTGAAATAAAGCATGAACCAAAGTTCATATGATTAGGAAAAAAGAACAAAGAAATCTGCACCTTTGTACCAAGTATCTTGAATGATATTAGGAAAAAAAGCACCTATCTTGATTAATACTATATAAAAAGATAAGTTGATTCACGTATTTTTATTGATTATGAGTAAAAAACTCAAAAAATTTAGAATAATATTATAAATCAAACATATGTTGTCTTCAGAGGCGTGCCTAATGTTATATGAAAAAAACATTCGCCTCAGGCCCCGTAAATATATAAAAAATTTGGGGCCCGATATTAAATATTATATATAACATAATGATAAGAAATATAAATAACTGATGAAACTATAAAAGTTTTTCAGAGGAAGGCTTTAA
>OVAV01002398.1:0-11278 GCA_900406375.1 Iberis amara
TTTCTTATTTGGTTACGGGTTTATTACGGGTTGGTTTGGTTCAAGATTATCATTAAAACCGGATTAAGAGTGGTTACGGGTTAATTACAGGATAGTTTGGTTAAACATGGTTATTTGATCCGGTGGGGAAATAGATATATAACTTATTGTCAGGGGGAAATAATAATACAACTTATACTTATGGGTATAGGTAAAAAGGGTGATAGTTTGGGGGGACAGAACCTGATAAGAAACTTCCGAGGGGTCTATAGCTAGTCGACCCAATAAAATATAATCATAAAAACATGGTTGGCAATTTTGCATGCACTGTGTTAAGTTTGGATTTTGCTTTTAAATCAAAGTAAAATTTGTTGAAACACACTTGGATTATTGATTCCGGTTTAATTTGAAATTGGTTTACCCAATTTGGACCATCGAATGACAAAGCATTGGTAAAGCTAATAGCCTAATACCAACAATGCAATTATACGTAATTTCGTCGAACACTTGGTGTGCTCTTCTGAAGACTTGAGGGTTTAAGGACATTTTTTGCGTCTAACAAAAAAGTGAGTTTCAGATGTCTTTGCTTAGAATTTTGACGACTCTTCTCAGAGGAACTCATCGCACTTCACGTTCCTTTTCTTCTTCACGGGGTCCTATTTCTACCGCTTTTGCTAATTCACTCTCCGGTAACTTCTAAATTATTTGTCGAATCTGTTTCTTCTTTTATTAAATCCGATTACGAAAATCCTCAAAGTTTCCTTCTTCTGTTTCTATGAGAATTATATATTTGATGCAGTTAATTTTTTGGGGGTTCTCCATACATTGATCGAATTGGAGAAGTAACATTTCAGTGAGAAACTAAATCAAAATTGTGTCAGTTTTCTATATATGTGCACTGTTTGAACTTTAAATATGAATAGCAATGTTGTTTATATTCTGAGATTTTCAATGTGAGAGTACCTACAAAAGCTTTGCATTTGTTGGCTTAACGATAGCTTTTGTCAAATTGGATCTAAGAGGATTCTTAAGACTTGCAGGTAAATCGAGAATTTCATATCAGAATGATTATGGACGCCATATAACCAATTTGCATCTCTTGGATCCTCGGCTTTGGATAATATTTTCTGGACAAGCTGGTGAATACACGTGCTCAACGTCATGATTCTAATTTCTTACTCTCTTTTACTTTGTATTTGACATGGTTCCTTTCCTTCCTTTTCAGCAATCCTTGGGTATTGTGGTAATACTGTATTGGCAGAGGATGAGCCTATTAAGTCAAAATCTGGAGAAAATATGAATGAGAGTGGCAATTCTGGGCTTGAAAGAATTGAGGACGGTTCGGTTGTATCTAATATACATACATCTAAGTGGAGGGTGTTTACTGATAGTGGAAGAGATTATTTCTTTCAGGTTGATAGTTGAGGAATGAGTTTTTTCCTTTCATTTTCTTTGTAAAGCTATTTTTGTCTTGATAGATAATTTGCTCTATCTTATAGGGGAAATTGGAACCAGCCGAGAGGCTTTTCCGTTCAGCGATACAGGAAGCTAAGGAAGGTTTTGGAGAGAGGGATCCACATGTTGCATCTGCATGCAACAATCTGGTTGGTCTCTGTTGGCATTTTATTCAGCTCTTTTAGCTTCTTTGTTTAGTTTCTCATATCATAGTGCTTGTTTACTAATTCTCTATATGTTGATATATATTTTAGCATAATGGTTTCTTTGTCAATCTCTTTCCCAGAAGTGTCATTCTTATTTGAGAGTCATCTCTTCCCATTTTTTCTGCTTACAGTGGTCTGCGTTTCAACACTTGTTACTTCTTGTTTTTCTAGACTAATTGTTTTCTGTTTTCCTTTCTCTATGTAAGGCAGAGTTATATAGAGTTAAGAAAGAGTTCAACAAAGCAGAGCCCTTGTATGTAGAGGCTGTTAGTATACTCGAGGAGTTTTATGGTCCTGAAGATGTGCGGTGAGTAATCATCTTTTGGACCTACACTTAGTTAAATGATTTCCATTCGCTTGAACTTCAGGCTTCAGCACATATATTGTAAAATCGTATTTAAGATCACTGTCATAATTTAACTTAGGGCCACATCACATTTCTTGAAACTGGCTGTGTGTTCTGGTACATATTAGTTATATGCCCCTGATACTGATAGATCTCTCACTTTCACCCTCTAAGCCTCTACCTGACATGAAAATTTCAAAATCGTAAAGTCTTGAAGTGCTATATATGGTCATTTCGTTTGCCCTTCTTAGTGATCTTTATAAATCCCCACTGGCGAGATTGGAAGTCATGCGCCACCTAGAAATATAAGAGTCCTACTATGAGTTGTGTTACATTCTATATATTTTTTGGTAACAGATTTGACACCCTTATTGCCTTTTATTCCCTTCATTCATCCAACAATATTCTAATTAATGCAGTGTTGGTGCTACTCTACACAACCTTGGGCAGCTCTATCTTGTCCAGAGAAAACTTGAGGAAGCTCGTGCGTGCTATGAGGTAATCACCATTAATGTTTCGCCATAATCTCCGCAAAACAAGGTATCAAACACGGGTTTGTCAGGAATATCCCCTTGATTGGCTACTTGAGTGGCTGTAATGTGGTATTGGAGATTAGGTGTGTCTTTGCTGTTTCTTCTTACATGAAAAAAATTAAGATGGGTGGAACTTGGGAGTCATGTGTTTCTGGCTATGTGCACGCTAATGAATTTTTCATGATTAAAGGACATGTTATATATCCAAGTCTAAATGCTAGATTCCGATAATTGGACCTAATTATATTAGAATAAATATTTCTCTTTTCCTAAATTGACCTAGAAAATTTGCTTTTAATTTTATTATTGTCTTTTTTATGTTATCTATGATCTTCTGCTACATAACATTCTATGATGCTAACTACTTTATCTTAATTTTGTTGCTGATCACGTCCTGTGCAGCGTGCTTTAAAGGTATGGATATGGTTGTTGATCTTTAGTAATTTCGATTCACACTTAGCCATGTTATTAATTAGTTTTCTTCGTATCATTTCTTGTACATCTCAACTAGATGAAAAGGAGAGTCCTGGGTCATAGTCATCCGGATTATGCAGAGACAATGTATCATCTTGGAACGGTACTATTTTGTTTTAGTCCAAGTGTAAAGTTTTCTCATGTTTCATTTATTTCCTTGTTTTTATTAACTTTCATGAGCTCTTATAAACTTGTAATTAATGGTGTGCTTCTTTTTTTATGCTTCTTGCATCCACATGATCATGTATTTAGTTACTCATCTATGAATGATCGCAATATCTTGCTCGACTAGGAAGGATGCTTTGCATGTTGTCACCATGAAATTTACAATTGCCTCTTGCCCATTACGACATGTGATAAATTGCATATAGTATGACACCATTCAAGGACATGAAGTTTGATTTTAATCTTTCATTCTAAATTTTCCTTTAACATATGATTTGATATTCTCTAGGTCTTACATCTGCAAGGAAAAGACACAGATGCGGAAGCTCTTATTCTGGATTCTCTTAAAATTCTTGAGGCATGTTTATGTTATAATGATAACTGAAAATATGTCACATCTTGATGCTTGATTTTGTTAATTGGAGTTTTTTTTTTGTTGTACTTTTGGTTTTGTGATGTAGGATAGTGGTCAAGGAGAGTCCATGACTTATATCAGGAGACTGAGATATCTTGCTCAGGTTTTGTCGCCTTAAACTTCGCATGTAATCTGAATGTTGACTTCGATCTTTATGATGCATTGATTTTAATATCAACTCTGGATGACCACCTCAGGAATTGTCGCTCGCTTATAAATTTCACAATTCTCAACATCTGTGTTGTTGAATAGGTTGAGCCATTATGTGATTCTGAATTTTCAGTGGTTTACTTTCTCGTTTTTTTTCCAGATATATCTAAGATCCAATCGTTTTGTTGAGGCTGAAAACGTACAGAGGAGAATATTGCACTTGATGGAATTATCAAAGGTGTGGTCTTTATCTATTCTATTGATCTTATTACCTCATAATGTTTTACCTCTTACCATCTTTAACCGTGTTTTACTTTTTTATGATTCTGGGTTTTCTTTATGATTTTGACAGGGATGGAATTCAATGGAAGCAGTAACTGCAGCTGAAGCATTAGCACTCACTTTACAATTATCTGGACAGCTGAGAGAAGCTGTAGAACTTTTTGAAAAGTGAGCATTCGGCATTCCTGATTTCGATATCAGAGTTATATGTGGATCCTCACATGAATAGAACTGAAGCTATATAATAATTTTACTATTAGGTGTCTCAATGCCCAAAAAACTTTACTTCCAGAAGAACATATCCAGGTTCACTCTCTTTTGTCAAAAGATCGTGTTTTATATTGGGATCGGAGCAGAGTATTGATCTTTTCACCGCTCTGGGATTGATAGATAGGTGGAAACTTTCTGCAAACCGCGAAGACATTTATACTTCAGGCTAGTCAGGTGAAAGGAACTGATAACGATGAAGCTCTGTCCAAATTAGAAAAAGCAAAGAACTATCTTGAAAACTCAGCTAGGTGAGTATCTATTTATCTTTATGTATTAGATCTCTTGTCTCAGCTTAAACTGATTTGATCTTTGATGTATAACAAGAAAAACTTGTTTGTGGTTGGTAACCAGGATAGCAAAAGACGTTCTGGTTAAGCTGAAAAACCAAAAGAGCAAAGAACAGAAACACGGAAAATCTTTGAGGAATTATGAACACGCGGCTTTAGTCATACTGGTAGCTCTCTGTAGAAGCAACACTTGAAGTATTTGTGTTTGATTTCTTTTTAAGAACAAGGAGTTTAAGACCTTGTTTGTTTCCTTGCAGCTACAATCTCTTGAGAGTCTTGCAGCTTTAGAGATGAGCAAAAATGAGATCCAGGAGCCTAAGGTTAGTATTGTAAAACGAGAGTTCAATACTGTCAAATACAAAATTATAATAAATTCAAACACAAACAATCAGCTCATTTCACTTGGTTCTATGTACTTGGCTTAAATCTTGACGATGAACACTGACTTGACTTTGTATTGATGATGTACTTTAATCGACAATCCTGTGTAAACCTGTGCATTCACGGTATTGCAGAAAGAACATCCACAGGCAGCTGAAGATTCACTTCTCCAATGTGTCACAGCTTACAAAGAGGTAAATAGTTGATCTTGTTTCTTAATACGAAACCAGCTAACGAACCTAAAACCTAGAGATTATTCGAGTCTCCCCAATGAAAACTCTGATTCATACTGATTCTTGTTTTTGTTCTTGTACATTTTTGGGCAGTTTGGTTGTGGAACTGAGCTGCAAGATTCTCTTGAAGTAAAGTCTGGATACCTTTCTTGTTTGAAGCATCTCTTAGTTTTGTTTGCCAACAAAGAGACAGAGCTTAACTCAAAGGCAAGTCCTATTACTTTACCAGAGTTGCAGGAAGAAGTCAGGCGTATTGAAGTTGATCTTCATTCGCATAAGTAAGGCTGAAGCTAGACAAGGAATCTCAGACCTTTTTATGAGAACCACATTATTGAATAACCATTTAAGCTGCAAATGGTTACAATTTTAGTGAGAAACAAAAGTTAAGGGAAAAATTGATTATAAATTTAACCATTTAGGTGGAAAACCCATAATAAAATGAATTGATTTCATTCTACATTAGTTAGATGAAACTATAAGAGAATCATAAAGGAAATTTTCTTCCACTAAGTAGAAGAGGAATAAGCGGAAGTTTTGTCTTCTAAATGATGTTCGTTTGTGTTATTCCTCCCAATGCAACCATTTGCACTTTTAATGAAAAGAAAAACTATTTGGATCACATAAATAAAACGAGGTATTAGAGTCCTTTATATAAGGCCCATGAGTCCATGACTGACAAACGCTGCATAATTGTATGTTGTGTTTGGTCAAAACGCAATTTGGCGAAGTCTAGACGCCGTCGTTTTAGTTCATCCTCTTCAATATTCCTTGCTTCGACTTTAGTTTTGGTGTTACGAAATTGCCTGCTTAAATTTGTTGATTTACACAATCTCAATTCCCTCTTTAACTTTTGGATAATTCGGTTCTATCTTCAATCGAATTCAAGATTTACAGTAAGTACCCTGCAATGCGAAAGCTTTGACTTTCAGAAGTCCTTGATTGAGGATTTAACAATTTTCTAGAAATGATTTTTCTAAAAATCAATTGTGTTTGTCCCGATTGATCTGAGGAATTCAATTTTTTGCAGAGCAGTTAAAAATCAGATATTGCAATGGCGTCTGATAGAGAAGACTTTAGCCTCTGTGGACCCTCACACCTCACAAATCTTGATTGGTATGTTTCTTAATCCCGTTTAATTATGCTCTAATTTTATGGTTCTACGTGTTTGATTGATCTGTTTTAAGCAAATCTAGAGTTTTTGGTTAATATATTAGAAGAATTGCTTTCACTTTATGGCAAGGATTATCAAAATGGTTCTTCTTGAGATTTTGTCATTTTGTTGTTTTATAGGGCAAACGAACATCACCAACGTTGTGTAGCAGCTTGTTTAGTTCAAGGAATTTACATTGTAGAGCGTGATCGTCAACTTAAACGTGAAGGCTCTGAAGCTCTTGCATCTCCTTGGTGGGACTTTTTCAACTTCAAACTGATCCGGAACCTTATAGATGATGCTGATTTCTCTATCTTTGGTGGCATTTACGAATTCAAATCCTTACAATCATCAGACACTATTATCTCTGAAGTTCCACGGTATATCATAGCCTTTAGAGGTACATTGACTAAACCAGACTCTATATCCCGTGACCTCGAGTTAGACATCCACATTATTCGGAACGGGCTACACAAAACATCCCGTTTCGAAATCGCTATGCAAGCTGTTAGAAGCATGGTTGCTTCTGTAGGCGCTTCAAATCTCTGGTTAACGGGACATTCTATGGGTGCAGCGATGGCGCTGCTCGCTGGTAAAACATTAGCAAAGACTGGAGTTTACATCAAATCGTTTTTGTTCAACCCTCCGTTTGTGTCTCCTCCAATCGAGAGGATCGCAAACGAAAAGGTGAAGAGCGGGATTCGTATCGCGGGAAGCATCATCACAGCAGGACTTGCTTTCTCTAGAGCACTCAAACAAACACAGCAGCCACAGTCACAGCAACAACCACAGCAGCAACTGCAACTACAAAGCTTGTCTGAAGATTCACTAAAGGCACTATCTTCATGGCTTCCTGATATACATGTAAACCCAGGGGACCATCTATGTTCAGAATACGTCGGGTTTTTCGAGCATCGGGGAACAATGGAACAGTTTGGATATGGAGCTGGAATAGTGGAGAGGATGGCGATGCAACATTCATTGGGAGGTTTGTTGATGGATGCAATGGGAGTGAGTAATGCAGTGGAAGTAGAAGAGCCATTTCATGTGATCCCATCTGCAAAGCTAATAGTGAATAGAACCAATTCTGAAGATTATAAGGAAGCTCATGGGATTCATCAATGGTGGAGAGATGATCAAGATTTGGTTTCACACATTTATTTGTTTAAATAACTTTCATCCATTTTACATTGTAATGAACTGAAAATAATATTTGTTTTCTATTTTCATTCATTTTTTGTATTACTATATTATATGTCGTGTATATGTAGCTTGTTAAAACTAATTCTGTACTGATTTATATTAAGATGTTTTCTTAATCCACTTTAATATATGATGTAAAAGAAAACTATTTTTTGGTAATTTTCTTTTGTCACATTAATTTGTGAACTCAGATTCGATAAGTAGGATAGAGTAAATTATTTGTTGTAATTAAAAATCCATTTTAACACATTTTTTTCATAGAAATTAGACTTCATATAGCTTTGATACATTATATATCAAACTAACTGGAATTGTATAAACCCTAAACCCTATCTTCAAAGGATTTAACTTTTTACAAAATTAGCGACGAAAGCATATTCGTGATACGTTCTCTTGAAGTCCCATGTGAGCCGAATGCTCAGAAGACCATCTTTTTCTTCTTTGCCGTCACTCGAAACCCTCTTGAAGTTCTGCAAATCTGAGATACAACTTAATCAAGTCCATGCCCGAATCATCTGCAAAGGTCTTGAGCAAGACCAGAACCTCGTCTCCATTTTTATCTCATCCTCTTCTTCTTCTCTCTCTTATTCTTCCTCTGTTTTTGAGCGTGTTCCTCAACCTTGTACTTTTCTTTGGAATTGCTTCATCAAAAGACACTCGAATAGGTTTCTCTTCTTTGAGACGGTTTCGCTTCTCATGCGTATGATGAGAACAGGTTTGGCTCGACCTGATGAGTTTACTTTCCCTTCGATTGTGAAAGTTTGTTCTAATACGGAACAGGTTCGTGTTGGTTCAATGGTTCATGGATTAGTTCTACGACTTGGGTTTGATAAAGATGTGGTTGTGGCTACTAGTTTTGTTGATTTCTATGGGAAATGCAAGGATCTGTTGAATGCTCGCAAGGTGTTCGGTGAAATGCCTGAGAGAAATGTATTTTCTTGGACAGCTTTGATTGTAGCTTATGTTAGATCTGGGAAGTTAGAGGAAGCAAAGAAGATGTTCGAGCTAATGCCTGAGCGCAATCTAGGATCTTGGAATGCCTTGATTGATGGTTTTGTGAAATCCGGAGAATTGGTTAATGCTAGAAAATTGTTTGATGAAATGCCAAAGAAAGACATTATTTCATACACTTCAATGATTGATGGATATGCTAAAAGTGGTGATATGAAATCAGCACGGTCTTTGTTTGAGAAAGCAAAGGATGTTGATGCTAGAGCATGGTCAGCTTTAATATCAGGTTATGTACAAAACGGCAAGCCAAATGAGGCTATAAAGGTTTTTCGCGAAATGTGTGAGAAAAATCTCAAACCTGATGAGTTCATAATAGTGGGTTTGATTTCAGCTTGTTCTCAGATGGGTTGCTTTGAATTATGTAAACAGGTTGATTCTTATCTGCACCAAAAGATGAACCGTTTTTCGAGTCATTATGTTGTACCTGCTTTGATAGATATGAATGCCAAATGTGGTCACATGGATAGAGCAGCCAAATTGTTTGAAGAGATGCCTCGGCGAGACCTTGTTTCGTACTGTTCAATGATGGAAGGAATGGCTATTCATGGATGTGGAGGTGAAGCTGTTCGACTGTTTGAGAAAATGATAGATGAAGGTATTGTTCCTGATAAAGTTGCCTTCACAATAATACTTAAAGTTTGTGGCCAAGCCAAGCTTGTTGAGGATGGTTTAAGGTATTTTGCGTTACTGCAAAAGAAATATGACATTGTACCCTCTCCTGATCATTATTCATGCATTGTCAGTCTTCTTAGCCAGTCCGGAAAACTTGAAGAGGCCTATGAACTTATAAAATCTCTGCCTGTTGAACCACATGCTAGTGCCTGGGGTTCGCTGTTGGGTGGTTGTAGTGTACATGTAAATACTGAGATTGCAGAAGTAGTTGCAAGGCGGCTCTTTGAGCTTGAACCGCAAAGTGCTAGTAACTATGTGATTCTGTCCAATATTTATGCAGCTTTAGACCGATGGACGGATGTTGCTCATCTTAGAGATAAAATGAAGGAGAATGGCATCAAAAAGATTTGTGGCCGCAGTTGGATAAGTCTAAAACCACTTTCATAAAATTGCTTCACTGGAAGACATTGCTTAGCTTAACAAGTTTTCAGGCAAACCACCAAAGGTAGCCCTATGCTTTTATTGTGTAGGGTGTAAAGATCTATGATGGACTTCACATGGAAGCTGTTTTTGCTTCTTACAGATACAATTCTTTAGCGCTTTGAGGGTGTACAAGATAATAACCAAGAATGAGGTATTAGAAAAACGAGGCTCATGAAAAGATATGCAATTATGGTTTGAAGAGATACCGTACTTCAAGTAATTCAAGGATGAAATCTTTGGGTGCTTGCCTAAGCCAGACCAAAATTGAAGGGGACAAAGATCTCTCTTCCTCAACTGTCTACTTAAGAACTTTCTTGGCGCATTTTTCATGTGAATAGGTGAATGGAAAGGAAGCATCTTTGTTCATTAGTGGTTGGACCAGGTTTAGACACTTATTTATAACCCCAGAACCCAATTCCTAAAGTGACATAACACCATATAAACCGTATGAAATAAACCAAGATGTAGTGGTCTAGTTGTAGCAATCCAAATGCAGCAGCCCATATGAAACAGTTTAAATACAACAGTTCACTAACGCAATAACCTAATGCAGGTTACAACCCCTTCTATGAAAAGTTTGTTTAGATTTTTCCATATACCCTAAATGTACCAAGGAATTGATCTTCTTAAATCTTCTGGAATGGTTCTGTTTTTTCATCGTCTCTAGTGGGTGGTTTATGTTTGCAAATATTGAAGTTTTATGAAAACCATTTTCTGGAAATGGGATGTCAGTTTGATAGTGGATAGGTTTGCCTTGCTTTTGAACAATCAAATAGACAATGATTTATGCTTTTCCACGGAATTGACATACCTCATTCACTTTATGCTGAGTAAATCTACTACTAGAAGTGCTTCATTTAGACTTTTCCATAACAATCTCATCAACTTAAGATATAGAAAATTAAAATTAAAAAATAAAAAGCTAGTGAAACCTCTAAATCCTAATAGATCCAATTGTTGATACAAGACTAAAATTCTAACAATAAAGAGAAGTATAAGATCATCTCCAACCCGTTGATAGAAGAAAAAAAAATCACCTTCAACCCAATTATGGTGGTGATTGGTAAGTGCTGTGAATTTATATTTATTGCTGTAAAAAGTTGGTTGTAGGAATTATTGTTGTAGCTTTCTTTTTTGTTGTAAGATTTTGACTGTATAATCTTGGTTGTAGGTTTTCAAAATTGGCAAATATCAGTGTTGTAGGCTTTTTTGCTCTGCAAAGCCAAAAAAATATTCAAAGCGTAAATACTAGTGCTCTGGCTTTTTTGCTCTGCAGAGCCAAAAAAATAAACAAAGGTGGTGATTGGTAAGTGCCGTAGATTTATATTTTTTGCTGTAGAAAGTTGGTTGTAGGAATTATTGTTGTAGCTTCTTTTTTTTGCTGTAGGATTTTGACTGTAGAAATCTTGGTTGTAGCTAGGGGTGTCAGTGCGGGTTTCCGACCGCGTCGTCGCTCAACCCGCTACATTGCGGGGCGGTTTTGGGCTACAAATTTCTAGGCCCAAAAAAATCGGGCATTGCGGGTTGAGCCCATACGGACAACGAGTTTTTATGAACAAACCCGCACAGTCAGCGGACATGATTGCGGGTTTTTATGGACACACCCACACGGTTTTGGGCTACAAATTTCAAGATTTGATGCT
>OVAV01002399.1:0-11278 GCA_900406375.1 Iberis amara
GTTACAATTGCGAGAAATAAGAGAAATGGTAAAAGAAGGTAGAGAGGAGCGAAGAATCTCAAAGGCATGAAGCCAATTGGAGAAAACTGGCCACTGCTCTAGTGATTGGATCATGGATACGAGTTCTGCGCTATCAGATTCGAACTCNGTGAAATACTCCGACGAATGCTTTTGGCTCCTACCTGCTTTGTTGATGAAACTCCGGAGATGCAAAACCAACCTAACCCAGTCTTCGTAGCGGTTGCCTTCCAAGATCCATCGAATTGACACTTTATTCTCTGACCTCCTCTTGCTTGGAGAGTAGGGATAACTACTATTGGTAGTGGAGGCATTTGGGCTTCCTCCCATGATCGTTTCTCTGATAACGCCTTAGTTAAAATGTCCGTTGAAGATTGACTTTCACCCTGAAATAGCATAAGATTGCGTGCTTTCCAAATTGACCATAAAATCCAAGGATAAGTATCCGAGCTTTGTCCCTCTGATCCTTGGTTTTTCCTCTGTAAAAGAAAATCCATATTTTCATATAAAGAATTTTGGGGAAATTCCCCTACCCTTAAAGGAATATCAGATATCTCCCATGTCCGAGTCGATTTCGGACACTTGAAGAGAGCATGATTAATGGTCTCATCATTTTCACCACACCTCTTACAGAAATTTTCACACCGAATTCCTTTCCGAACCAAATTATGAGTAACCGCAACTGATCCCGATAATACTTGCTAGAGAAAATGCTTAATCTTTGGTGACGCTCATATATTCCACACCTGAGCTTGGAGGGTCATAATAGTCGGTCCATATACTTTTTCTTGAGCCAATTTAGTAGCTAGCCAATAGCCCGACTTAACCGTGTATCTGCCTGACTTTGTAAAATGCCATAATATTGGGTCTAGCCGCAATACCTGGCTGATATACATACCTCTTATCAATCGTACGTCATCAGGATCCATTAAATCATTAAGTAAGGACACATCCCATGTTCTTGTCCGTGGATCTATCAACTAATTAACCTTAAGAAACGGAAGCAAAAATTTCCCTCTGCCTTTTGCCGGTCTCAGAAGTATATCTAACACCCAGGAATCCTTCCACACTGAAATATCTTTCCCGACCCTAACCCTAATCGCATCCCTCTTTGTAGTAAATCGCGAGATGCATAGATACTCTTCCATGCAAATGACGGAGAGTATGGCTTTTTTGCTTTTAGCGGGTACACGTTTCTAAAGTATCTCCCTTTGAAAACCCGAGAAACTAAAGATTCCGGAAAATGAATAATTCGCCAATATTGTTTAGCCAGCATTGCTAGATTGTAATTTTCTAGTGATTGGAAACCTAGTCCTCCTTCTTTCTTTATCGAGCACAATTTCTCCTAATTAACCCAATGAATACCTCGATCCCTTCCATTTGAACTCCACCAAAATTTAGAAATTTCACTTGTAAGCTTGTCTAGTAAACCCTTGGGTAGTTGGAAGCAAGACATGATATAAGAGGGTAGGGCCAAAGCAATTAATTCTATTAAGATCTCTCTACCACCCTTCGATAGAAATTTAGTAGCCCAACCATTAATCCTTCCAAGTAGTCTCTCGTGTATGTAGTTAAAAACATTACTCTTTGATCCTGTCAGATTTTCCGGTATCCCTAAATATGAGCTCATACCTCCCTCAGCCATAATACCTAGTGCGCCTTTAACAAGATGCTTTATGTCATCCTTAATCTTCTTCCCAAACAACAGCGACGATTTTCCTAGATTAATCTGTTGGCCCGAGGCGTAACCATAATTAGTAATAATATCCATAACCTCCTTACATTGTCCACTTTCTGCTATACAAAAGAAAAGACTATCATCCACAAACAATAGATGAGAGATTGGTGGACTGTCACGTGCAATTTTAATCTCGGAAATTTTCCCTTCCCGCTCTGAATTTTTCATATTCGCAGTTAGAACCTCTGTACAAATAAAGAAAAGATATGGAGACAGCGGGTCTCCTTGTCGGACACCCCACTGAGAAATAATATGGCCTTTTGCTTGGCCATTTAATAAAACCTGATAAGATACGGACCGCACACTCCACATTATCCATGAAACCCATTTTGAACTGAAACCAAACCGGGTAAGTACTGCCTCAAGAAAGTCACATTCTATTCGATCATAAGCCTTACTCATATTTGTTTTAAAGGCAACAAACTCCTCGCTTATCGGTTTATTTGTCCTAAGCCCATGAAACATTTCTTGTGAAATTATAACATTGTCGGTGATTAATCTGCCTGGTACAAACGCTGATTGTGTCTCTGAAATTATCTTTGGTAATACTTGCCTTATTCTTAAGCAAAGTACCTTTGAAATAATCTTATAGATAACATTACAAAGACTAATTGGACGTAACTTTGTCATCTGCTTTGGGTTATCAACTTTCGGGATAAGACAAATGTTTGTCCAATTAATCCTCGCATCAAAACGGCCCGAAAGGAAGAAATCACTTACAACTTTTGTAAGGTCCTCTTCAACGAAACCCCAATATCTTTGATAAAATAAGGTTGTCATACCATCTGGACCCGGTGATTTTTCTTGATGCATTGCGAAAAGTGCACACCGAATCTCATCCTCTGTGACCTCTCTTATTAGCCGCGAATTCTGCTCCTCTGAAATAATCGGAGAGATCTCCTCTATTGTTGCACCAAAATCTCTTGATTCAGACCTTGTAAAAAGGTCTGTGAAATATTTGGTAGCTATCCTTTCGATCCCCTCCTCAGATGCTTCCCAATACTCATTCGTCCCGTAAAGCCCAAGTATCATATTGTAAAGTTTAGTGCTCTAAAAAAACTCTTTATGAAAAACATAGAGATAGAACATTTACATCTTCTAAATCTTTTAAATATTTTTCCAAACAGTTTATTACCAAAAATTAATTGGATGTCAAAAAGTATTATAGTCTCCTAAAAACTTTACCAATCCTACCATTTTGCGCCATATAAACCACCACTGTTTATAATACTTATCAAATATGTGATACCTTAGAAGGATGGAACAAGAACCAGTTGTTTATTAGTTAATAACATTGAAAAGATAAAATAAATCTTGGCAAAGTCTTTTTTTTTGGAAAGTTATCATTTAGTGATACATATTTTAATTTATCAGATACCGACATATGTACAAATTATTGCATCTTTGGCAGTACTTTTGAACCTCATAAACATAATTCGCTGCCTCGTATATTTGTTTTAGTTACAAATGTAAAAGACCGAATGCGCATGTTAACTTCAGAGCATCCACATTTTTCTTGAAGTTGCTGCGTTACATAGAATAATTTTAAAACACAAGATTTATACTTTCTATAACCCTAATCCTAGACTTTCATTTAAATAACTAATTAACTATTAGATCACTGGAATCCTAATTATATAGTACTTCCTCAATATTAGTATTATAACTGATGTTTTATAGAAATTTTTGTTTCAAATTAGTTAATATTTTCACGTTTTATGCAAAATTTATAGTTATATTATTAATATTCTGCAGAATTTTGATCGGATAACTTAATTATTACTAATATTGTTTTTATAAAAAATTAATTAAATGATATTTTCTGTTTTATTGTATGGTATGTAAAACTTTTGAGCAGTAATTATTATGATAGGGAGGGAGTAATTGTATGTAAAACAATTTGAAATGATGTTTAACAAAAAAAAAAAAAAAAAATTTNATAGCAATAAAAAAGGAGATTTGATGAAATTCACGAAAAGCGGTGGAAAACGAGCGACTTGGCTTGTGAATTTCGAACTCATAAATGGTTCGTAACGTAGAAAATAATAAGAGAGGTGATACACGTGTTTTTTTACATTATTCCTTTTCAGTCAATTTGTGGTCCTCTCTTTTACGTTTATGTAAAAAGAAATACAGTGCTTATTACATAAACAAGAGATGTTTGGAAAATTCAATAATTTGGTAATGAGCCAATTCTGTATGGTCCACGTTTGGCTGGAAGATTATTTTATCAATACTTATACTAACTGGGTAAAACGGTTCCAAATATTATGTTTTTTTATATAAAAAAATTATTCAGATTTGGGATTTTTGGATATCCTTTATAAAATTAGGATATATGCGTATGTACATATTCGGATCCAATTTCATAACATGAATTTTACAACATAAAATTAATATTATAAAATATAAAAAATTATAGAGCTTAATTATTATTTTTTAAATGACCTTTTATTTTATAAAACAAGAATAAAAGTTAACTATTTATTAAAAATTACATATTTTAAATATATATAATATTTATAAATCTGGATCCAGATTTTGATATTCGAATTTAAAAAATTTAATATCCATATCTAGATCGAAGCATCCCAAATATACAATTTTCGGAACGAATTTTGAACTGGATCTTAAATCTCAGATCTTATATGACAAAAATATTTGACACTATATAAAGAATTATTTGACTATTTTGGTAATTATTTATTTAATTTAATTTATATTTTTTGCGAAGGAGGTGTTGTAGATCCCCATATCGAATTGGATGGATGAAAAACAACAATATGAGTTCTTTGTTGATCTTCGATTAAAGAATAATTGTGGACTAATAATTAAAGGTCCTCTCTTCACACTTTTTATGACAAAATCGGAAAAGTCCGTACAATGATCTCATTCTTAGTATTAATCTTTAGTTTTCAAATACGCTGTAGTGTATTTCATTTTTAAGTTGCATGAAACTACAATACTAACTATGTTTTTCCTTCTGTTTATAGATTTTTGGCTAAAACATTTAGATTGAAATGATAAAAGTTAGTATAAGTTTGTAAATATTTACAAAGGTTCAACCAATAAAAATAATAATGAAGATTACAACCTGTCATCAAAATAGTTAGTAAATATTGTTTTCCATAACAACTTTGTAAAAAATCGAATAAAATGAAACAACAAAAAAACTTAGAATCTTCAATATATTAAAGGAGAAGCATTTTTTTCCTACGTGGCAGCTCCACATTAATTTTTGAGATTTGTAGCTTATTTTGATGCATATATTGTAATTTTTTTTTTAAATTGATATATTTATTGGTATTCATCTCTAATAAGGAAGCTTGGATATCCATTTATATTATACAAATATATGTTTATATTCTCTACTTTTTTATTTTTCATATTTTTATTGAAAATAAAAACTAATAGTTATATAATGTTAAATTAATAATATATATTTTTCTACATATGTCATGATTTAAAAATTTAAAATTTTGACATATGTTACATAATCTATTTTCTTTGTAAAATCTCACATCATATACAAAAATAAGGAGTGCACTAATAACATAATATAACTATACTAAAAATGATAAATTATAACAACAAGACTTTTATTTATAGACATCTAATTAAAAATTTTATTTTGGTTAATTAAATTTTTGGTTAAAATCAATCATTAAATCAAACAAAAAGCTAATATAATATTTTATATTTGTGAAATTTAAATGTAATAATGTACTTTATAACATTAAATGTTTGGCACATTAATCTTAGGACCACAACGTGCATAACACAAAAATAAATAGTAAATATTATTATTTTTAAAAAATTTAAATCTAATTTGAACTAAATAATAAATTTAACTTTAGGAACTTTAACATGATAAAAAAATAAAATAGTTTAAATTTGTAATGACTAAAATTTTATGTTAATAATATGTATAATCTTTACTGTGTTATAAAATATATTTAAACTATATTATAGATTTAAATTTAAACTATCAAATACAATTTTTAAAATAATTAAACAACAATATTTTGTTACTAAATTTATTCTCGTGCATATCTAGTACATTATAATTGAGAACCTCATGCTTTGGCAGGTTGTATAATTGCTATTATTGTCACGGTCTAAAGATTTATTATTGTCATTACATCCATCATTGCAAATTTGTATATTCTTCAACCATTCACATTAAAAAGAAGGTTTGGAACATTTCCTATAAATAAGGTTTATAAAAAAAAAAAAGAAGGTTTGGAACATTGCCTATAAATAGAGAGGATTCAAGTATCCTTATTCTAGAACAAAAAAAATAAAAAATAAAATAAACAATTTGCGAGAGTTTTGTAAGAGATTTTGATTAATTGTACTCTAGTGCATGTTTTTCCACCTATAATTCTATTTTTCTATTAATAGAAGAATTTTTCAGATTCCAACAAGTGGTATCAGAGCAAAGTGTGAGTGATACATGAAAATTATCTAAAGATTCTATGTTCATTGCAAGATGACATATTTATGATATACTTTACAAAACCCATGTAATATTTTGGCGATCAAGTCTGGATTATGTTGAAAAAGAGACATCACAAAACTTATGACGCCAGAGATTAGATCACATGAGCATAAAAAAGGGTTTGATAACTCTTGAAAAGAAGGAATCTATGTCTTTTGATAAGGATGTTACCTTGGATCCATATGAATGTTGTATATGCGGGAAACAACCGAGTTTCCTTCAGTTCCACCAGAAAGAATAGGTATGAGTTACTCAACCTTGTCCGCTTTGATGTATGTGGACCCATTGAAGAAGATTAACTTAGTGGAAGTGGATACTTCATGACATTCGAAGTTCCATGGCGTCTTCTTAGACTCTTTCTCCTTCTATCTCGGCCATTGTACATAATTATCTAGATATTTAGGTCTCATATTTATCCTTGTTGATCATCTTAACTCTTGATAATAAGCATCATCTTTTCCTTCTTCATGAACGTCTTCATTAACATTGATCACGTCAATGTTGTTTTTTTTCTTGAAATGTTTCCACTTGAAACGTTATCTTTCTNATTCTTCATGAACGTCTTCATTAACATTGATCACGTCAATGTTGTTTTTTTTTCTTGAAATGTTTCCACTTGAAACGTTATCTTTCTCTTCTTTAATGATTTCTTCATCATGCAACTCCCTGATTTTTTTTTCTTCATTGTTTTTAAACACATACTCGAACTCTCCTAGTTTGTTAGATCCTTTTTGATCTATTTCCTTCTCTTCTTTTACAATTACATTCTCCTTATCCTTTTCTTTTATTTTCTTAGAGAATTTTGTATTCCACATGCTAAGAGGCTCCTCAATGTCACATCTTTCATCTTTAGGAAGTCTTAAACACTCTTGTTACTTTAACCTATGAGATGATCTCAGTATCTCTGCTATTTTCATCGCTGCTCTCATCAAAGTTACTGTCACTATCATACGATCTCCTTAACCTACGCTTATTCCTTCTCGAGCTCTTACTCTTACCTTTTCTCTTTCTCAAATCATCAGATTCAGATTCCGACTCTGATTCACTTTTCCTTTCTTTCACTTTCGGATCAGTCTCTGTTTCTTCTTGTGATTTTGAAACTTTAAGTCCAAACTCCACTAGTACTTTTGTAGAATTGCAATATTCTAAGCCTGATTCTTTTAGAATCTTCTTGCATATGTCTCTTGTTTTATCTTGATTCCATCTTTTTCTTTTATTACTATGGGTTCTTGACCATCATCCATCACTTTTATCCTCATCGCCCAAACCATATAGTTTGTCGATGTCAACATCAGACATTGAATCGATGAAGATCCAACGTTCCTCACATGATTATGTGTGTTACTCACGTCACTCATGCTTGGTTACGTGATATGTTTGTCTTCTCTTGGCCGAGGCTTCACCTTAAGCTCTGATACCAATTTTTGGAATATAAGATTCATAGATAAAGAAATAACTCTTCTTTAATAGACTTATGAAAATCTCTCAAAACCTAAACCTCTCAATTTTCATAAACTCTCATAGTTTCTGCCACAACTCAGCATCTCCTTATATAATAACCAATTTTCTACTCCTTATTAGATTTCATATAAGTTTAGATAACTCCTAAATATATTCTAGATAACTCTTAAAATATAATAGATAATCTCCTAAGCTTATCTTATCTAAACCTAAATAGGAAAATATGTTGCTTGATCCTCAAGCTAACTTCAAGCTTATCTCAACATATGCATGTGTCTCAAGATCTGAGACAAAAGTTTGATCTCATGTCAAATTCATGCATCATCATCGGTTATTGAGATCAAGAGTTTGGATATTGGTTGTGGGATCCCAAAAATAAATAAAGTTCGAAATAGAGATGTGGTATTTCTTGAAAACCTATTTCATGAGTTTGCTACTAGATATTACTCGATTTTAACACTTTATAGTGGGCATTTACGCTTGCTATTAAGCGTTATCTGAGCGTTTTCCTTGCATTTTGGTATCTTTTACAGGTTTCCAAATGTTTGGATCGTTTTGGAGCAAAATGATGGATTTCATAGCAAAACAGATGCAATTTGGCCAAGATCATAAGGAAGAAGGATCGTTCTATCCAGAACGATTGCTCTCATGAAGCATACTACGAAGCCCAAAACAATATCTCTCATGTTCCACACATCAGCACATGTTTCTCTCATCATCATATTGGTGAACAAGAAAATAATTTCCGGTAGGTGTTGGTAATTATTAAGATGATGCAATTCTTGAACAGGGGAACCCTTCACCCAAAAAAACTACTAAAAATGCTCAATTCCAACTTTCTATAAGAGGTTTAGTTTTGCAAAGAAAATACACTACATCGAAATGGGTTCTTCTTAACAGTGGGAGGGAGCTAGAGAGTTTTCAAGAATCTCAATCTCATCAATACAAATCTAGTGGGTGCAAAATTGTGGAATATGTGATAAAATCCTTGCAGAATAACCAAACTTATGAATTGGTGAAGCTTCCAAATGGAAATAAAGTCTTGAAAAACAAATGAGTTTTTAAGTTAAAGAAATATGTCAACTGTAATATTTTAAAGGACAAAGAGAGAATCGTGGACAAATGATTTCAACCAATTTAAGTAATTAACTTTGACGTAATATTTTTTCTAGTTGTGAATATGATGCAATTCAAGTTGTACTTTAGTTTGTTGCCAGTATGAATCTAGAACTTGAATAGATGTATATTAAAATGGCATTTGTCCATGGTGATCTAGAAGAATACATATATATAGAGCAACCTGATGATTTCAAAGTTCCAAAAAAAGAACGTCTTGTTTACAAGTTGAAAAAGAGCCTTTACGATCTCAAGCAATCCTAAGGTAGTGGTATAAGAAGTTCGACTCGTTCATGGTGAAAATTAATATAGGATAATGGTTACACCCATTGTGTGTACTTGAAGAAGTTTCCCAAAGCAAATTTTATCATCCTCTTGCTCTATGTGAACGATATGCTGATAATGGGTCAAAATATGACGATGATCAACAACTTGTAGCAAGATTAATAGTGAAAAAGCAAGATTTTTATAAGTTTTTTGATGTGAAAAACTTAGGACCGGTGGAATAAATTTTGGACATGAAAATTTTTCGTGATCGGACGAGAAGAGATTTGTTCTTGTCACAAGATGCGTATGTTGAACGCATGATCAAAAGATTCAACTTGGTGAGTCCCAAACCTGTAGGCACCCTTCTAGCAAATGACTTCAAGTTGATTAGGAAAATTTTTCATTCTTAGAAAGAAAAGGAGATGATGAAAGATATGCTCTACTCTATGGTGATATGAACTTTGATGTATGTAGTGGTGTGTAAGATATTTGATATTGTTTTACGTTGTGTTCGTTGTGAGCAGATATCTATCAACTCTAGAAACAAAACATTGGAAATATGTCAAATGGTATTAGGATATCTTAATGGTGCATCCAATCTATGTTTGTGTTACGGGGGAGTCAACCCGATCTTGGAAGATTATATAGTTGTCGATACGGCAAGATACCCTGATAGAATTCTACTTCAAGATACATATTCACACTAGCAAGAAGAATCGTCTCGTGGTAATTCAAGTTGTAAATTGAGTATATTTTCGCTACTGAAACTGGAAAAAACTTGTGTGGCTAAAACCCTTTATCCAAGAATTGAGTTTTCAGCAACAGGAGTACATCATTCATTGTGATAGTCAAAGTGTTATTGATATGAGCAAAAATTCAATGAATCATTCACGCACAACAATGTTCAATAATTGGCTTAGAGAAGTAATCGAGCAACAAAATTTGAAGCTTTTGAAGATTAGAACAAACCATGATCTCGTATATATGTTGATTAAAGTTGTAATTCAAGAGAAACAAAAACTATGTGCTCATATAGTTGGACTGTGCAATATTCAATAGATACTAGAGGAGGTTCGTTGTGTCCATCCTCATATTTTTAAGCTCTACTATTGTTATTACGGCCATCACCCAAAAATCTATTATTGTTACTATCACTATTTCGGGGTTGACATCTTTTTTAACCGTTCCCACAAAGAAGAAGTTTTGGAACATGTCCTTTAAATAGAAATGGTCTATGAAAAAGTATCTTCATCTTCAAAAAGAAGAAAATAAATGAACTACGAGAGTCTTGTTAGTGATTTCAATTTTTTAGTAATCTAGTGAATGTTTTTCCGCCTATAATTAATTTTTATGTTAATAGAAGAGATTTCCATCTCAACAAATATTATACCTTATTGAACAACAATATTGAGACATTTTAAAAGGTGATCTAAATCCTCACTATTTTTATTTTTAATAAAAAAAAGTAATGACTCCTTTGTTATACTCTTACGCAAAAGCAAATTATTAAGAGTGTACATTTTTCTTTTATTCTATTTGGTGGATTTAAGAAACCGATTACGAAGGCCAATCAAACAAAAGAAACAACAACAAAGAATGTACATTTATTTTATTTTATAAGAATGTACATATTTAAGAACTTTAATGCCCCTTCCTATTACTTGTGTACACAATACATATATGTATACGCGAGTTCATTTATGACGTCTATAAATATGGGAGCTCATTTGTGACGTCTCAATTCAAAAAGCTCTCATTCACTTTCTCCTTTTTCTGGTTTTGCATGTCTCATGTTTTTCAATCACATCTCTCGTAAAACCTCGTAAATCATAAAAGGTCAGTTCCCATTTATATATATTAATCATCCCATACAAAATAAGTAATTATGTTCACTGTTAATCGTTGAATTACATGCATATGGCGACGTATGAAATTTTGCCTACGTCTAATCTTAATTTGTTCTAAGTGTGTTTTTCTCCCATATATAGTTTAAAATGAATGTGAAGATCATGAATTTTTTTCGTCAGGTTATATTGGCGTAAAGAAGTTTAACCCTTCGTTAATTAAACAAGGTCTCCAGAAGTTTATAATAGCAATGGATGATTACTCGGTATATATATATATCACATTAATTTCTTATCCTATATATATATATATATATATATATATATATATAT
>OVAV01002401.1:0-11276 GCA_900406375.1 Iberis amara
GGAGATGCTCTTATGAGGCATTGTTCCCTTCCTTTCTCCACTTTCAGTGCTCCAGAGAAGCTTTTGCTCTTTCAGCTTCCAAATCAGATATGCACGCCAAAACTGATTCCGAGGTGACGAGCCTCGCAGCGTCGTCTCCTGCCAGATCTCCTCGCCGGCCAGTGTACTATGTCCAATCGCCGTCGCGTGACTCTCACGATGGAGAGAAAACGGCGACCTCGTTTCACTCAACTCCGATTCTAAGTCCGATGGGATCTCCACCGCATTCTCAATCCTCCATGGGCCGCCATTCTCGAGAGTCTTCCTCCACTCGATTCTCTGGTTCTCTAAAGCCAGGGTCTCGGAAAGTCAATCCTAACGACGGCTCAAAGCGGAAGGGACACGGCGGAGAGAAGCAGTGGAAAGAGTGTGCGGTGATTGAGGAAGAAGGTTTATTAGATGATGGTGAGAGATACGGTGGTGTGCCTCGCCGATGCTATGTATTGGCTTTCGTAGTTGGATTCTTCGTTCTCTTTGGTTTCTTCTCTCTTATTCTATATGGAGCTGCTAAACCTCAGAAACCAAAGATCACAGTGAAGGTTAGTACTTAGTAGTCACTTTTATTCTTTCAGAAACGCTAGATTCGAAAATCGTACTCCAATTTTCTCTGACTTAGCTGTAATTTCTCTTGATTAAGAGTTTGATTCGTTAATAGATCTAGAATCCGAAGTAGAAACTCCTTGATTTCAGATCGGATTATCTCAAACTCTTTAGATTCCAAATTCTATGTAGAAAATTCCGATCTCATCGTTTCTCAGATCTGAACTAATGAGTTGAAAAATTGCAGAGTATAACATTCGAGACACTGAAAATCCAAGCTGGTCAAGATGCTGGTGGAGTAGGAACCGACATGATAACCATGAACGCGACTCTCAGAATTTTGTACCGAAACACCGGAACTTTTTTCGGTGTTCATGTAACTTCAACTCCAATCGATCTCAGTTTCTCTCAGATGAAAATCGGCTCCGGATCCGTAAGTCCCTGTCCGACCAAATCTAAATTGTTTCTTTTGAATATGTATTATGCGAACATTCCATATAATTAGAATGACACAGTGAATTGGGGGACATCTGATATATAGTTTGAATGCGACAGAAAATGTTTCATGGTATTTTGATTGTGGTAATGCAGGTTGAGAAATTTTATCAGCGAAGGAAGAGTCAGAGAACGGTTGTAGTGCATGTGATTGGAGAAAAGATCCCTTTATATGGAAGTGGTTCGACCTTAATCCCACCGTCACCTCCGGCAGCAATTCCCAAACCCAAGAAGAAGAAAGGAGCTCCCGTCGTTGTTCCTTTGCCACCTGCGCCGCCTGCACCGGTTCCTATGAAGCTCAACTTCATCGTCCGATCACGAGCTTACGTGTTGGGAAAGTTAGTCCAGCCAAAGTTCTACAAGAAAATTGAGTGCGACATCAACTTCGAACACAAGAATCTCAATAAGCATATAGCTATTACCAAGAATTGCACCGTCACTTCTGTTTGAACCAAAAAAAAAATATATTTTGTGGAGCGAAACGATGTCGTATATTCTTACATGAATTACAGCTCCGCGGGCAGCATTTTGGGTAGTCTGGGCAACGCGTGGGTGGTGCCCGAAAGCCGGAAGCAGTGTCGGCGGCTTTAATTTATATAAGTGGTTTAAATGTCATTTTATTTATTTGTATTATGTAATTTTATAATAATAATTCAACATTTTAATTATAGTATTACCGAAAATCAGTTTCTANCAATTCCAGGTGGGATGATAATGTGTACTTATAAATGCCACTAGGCTAAGATCACTTTTCTTACAGTTGACATTCTATTTATTTGTTTTTGTTTTTTTCCGTCTAGATTTATATTAAACAAAATGTTTTACAAAGAACACCAAATGGCAAATGGTGTATGTAAATTTCATATATTTAAATTCGGAAATTCAGAGGCAAAACTTAAGACCATGGATGTTTGTTGGTTTTTGATTTTTAGTTTTTGAATTTACTTTTTAGTTTTTGGTTTATGATTTTGGATTTTAATTTTGCTGTAGCTTTTAGATTTTACAAAAACTTGAATGGTAACTTGTTTCTGTTTCAAGATTTTGTTTTTTTTTGTTAACATTTAGCAATAAAAATAGGGAAAACATCACACAACCCCCTCAACTATGCGTGTTCAAAGCTGGTCCACTCGGACTAATTGGCTCCTTAGAATTCCACCCAATCAAACACATCGCATTGCTATTCCACCTTATCTTTTCGATTAAAACTCAGTCCCCATGCGCAATAAATTGAAACCTAATCGCGATTTCTTCTAACAAATTTGGGCTTTCTAATCGCGATTACAAGCTAAATCAACCTCCAAAAACTATTCTCCAACAAACAAATTCACTTTTCATTTTGATTTTAGAGATTAAGGGTTCTTAATCTCGATTTAGAGGATTTCGATTAAGAACCCTAAATCCCCAAATGAAAAAGTGAATTTATTAGGTAAATCTTGTCAGAAAACGCTTTTTAGGGGTCAATTTAGTTTGTAATCGTAATTAGAAAGCTCAATTTTGTTAGAAAAAATCACGATTTGGTTTCAATTTATTACGCAGGGAGACTGAGTTTTAATCGAAAATATGAGGTGGAATAGTGATGAGATGTGTTTGATTGGGTGGAATTCTAAGGAGTCGAATAGTTTGGGTATACCAGCTTTGAACACGCATAGTTGAAGAGGCTGAGTGATGTTTTCCCATAAAAATATTATCTATTATGAAATAATAATTTTTTTGAATAATTAAATAAAACCCTAATTTTGTTGAAATTGTATTAAATGTTCATACCCAAAAAATAATAATTTAGAATTTTAATAAAATAATTTATGAATTGTTTATTTTGTGAGTTATTTTTTGTAATAAAATTTGAGTGCCAAAAATAATGTAGAATAGTTATTATTAAATCAAATATATTTTCTTGTGTGTTTCCTCTATATTTTTATTAATAGTTAAAAATAATAAGTTTGCAATAAAAAACAATTGAGAAAAACTCTCGTCAAAACAAAAAAAAACTATAAAAATATAGATTTTAGCTTTTGTGTAATAGTAGTAGGCAGTTTCTCCAAAAAACTAGGTTCCCTAATTTCTAGAAAATCTATTTATTTATTATTATTTTGTTATGATCTAGAGAATCTATTTTCTTATTATTATTATTTTGTTATGATCAGGAAGTTACGAGCCGAAGCCCATACATCTTTTCAAGACGAGACCCAAACCATGTTATATAACTCTTCTTTGTTTGGAGAGCAAACCCCTTCCAACGTGGATCGAACCCGTGATCTCCTAGATCCCTACTTGTGCAGGATCTAGGGGCTTAACCACTAGGTCAACTCATCGTTGGTAGACTATTTAAGTAAAATCTTGATCGGTAAAACATACGGGGGCCGATTGGTAAAGGCTATGACTGTAGGCTTTTGCTGTAGGCTTTTGGCTGTAGAGATTTTGGCTGTGAGAATGGTAACTTTTATTTTAGATAAAAATAAAAGTTTGATTGGTAATCAAAACTTTAGAAATTTTCACTGTAACTTTTTATACTAAAATTTTATTTTTTTGTTAAATTTTTGACATAGTTATAAAATATTTTATTTTATATGTATTTATTATTCTTATATTTATAAATGAATTTTTGAATTGAAAATTTTCAAAAAACGATATACTTATAAGATAAATACAATATAAAATAATTGTTAAAAACCCATATAAGATGGATCTTAAAAGAATGAGAAAAAGATGATTATTAATCTATAAATAACTATTTATTTTATCTAATATATAAATTTATAAATAAGATTAAAAACGTATGGTGTAAGAAAAATAATAAAAAAATATTTTTATCTATCCTACAACCATATTTTCGAGGCTTTTAAAATTTACAAAGAGAAGACAATTGAGTGACTTTAAGGACTTTTAAATAAAAAAATTCATGAAAGTGTGATTGAATAAATTAATGTTGTAAGAACTGTTAAACCACAAAAAGTCGTTACAACCCATATACCAATCACCCCCATGGTTTTTGAAAATCGAAAACCAAAATCTACATCACGACCACTCAACAATCAAGGCCTAAATAATAATGTTAAATTAAAATACATACAATTTACAAGTTGAAATAATAATGTCAAATTGAAAAATGAATTCCATCTTTACCTAATATAGATCCCCGTGACTTTCAGAAAAAGAACCATAATAAAGACAAAGTACCAAAATATCCCACTAAACTACTAGACTCATGATAAATTTGTCCTCGCTTAAAATTGGTAAATATTTTAAAAATAAAACCATGCACTTCTCCAGAATGATAAAACAAGGTCTCTGATAAGTTTTATTGAGCTGATTACAAACAACAAAGTCGAAAGACTCGACCCAATGGCGACCATGAAACCAATAACGAGAAGGTTCGAACTAGTTAGGTCACGTCCAAATCTGAAGGTTAGATATTGTGAAAGAAATTAAAAGCTTCATAAACGGTTTATCAATAGAGATGAACAAAATGTTTCAAATAATCCCAAAACAACCACAATAGACACGGTAAGAAAATGAGGAGCATATCCTAGAGCAAAATAACAAGTATTTAAATGAGATAAAATTTAGATATTGAAAAACGACTAGCAAAGGAAAAGGGGAAAAAGCTGGAGTTAGACCTTCTGAAAACTCCGACCAAATTCTCCACACCACCAAACTAATACTCACAATCTGAACATGAACTCAGAGAGGAAACCAACCTCTCAAAATCAGAGCTAGAAGAAACGTTGTGAGGAAGAGATCAGCCGAGAGATCCCACCTTAGCCTAAGAGAGAAGAAACAAGGGTAAATTTGTGAAATAGGTACGTTTTCTTTTATAATTTGTGATAAGGTACTTTTGTTAAGTTAAGTAGAGAATTGGATACTTCTAGAATGTACCATTAACTTTTTGAATAAAGCCAAAACTAACCTTTTCTTATAAATTTTTAATTTAATTAATTTTAATTAAGCTAAAATTAAGGAAAAGTTACCATTAACAAACAATATAGTGTATTACTTGTGAAAAATTAAGATTTACAAATCTTTTAGGATCAATAAAGAGTAAGTGTGGAAAAAAATTCTTAGGACATCTTTACTTTCTTTTCATGATCTAAGCAAGAAAAAAAATTCTAACAACATTGCACGAAAACTTCTATCAACATTTTATAAACAATAACACATGCATATCCTTAACTCTTGAGCAACATGACTGGTAGTTCTCAAAAATTGTTGCCTAAAACAATTTATGTAATTTGAAATTTTTTCTATATATGGTTTACCGTGAACCGTTCACGATTCATTGTATCTATACACAGTTCACCGTTCAATACTTCATTTACCACACACCATTCACCATGCATTGTTCACCGTTCACTATGCACCATACACCATTCACTATTCACCGTGCACCGTTCACCGTTCACTGTTTATGTGCAAATGCTTCCGAACAACCAAGCAACACATATTATTCTTCATCGGAGACACCACAATTTCCAACTCACATTCAATGGTTAAACTCCAGCTGCTATATGAACTATGCAGTCTTCTTCTTGAACAGGAATACTCCACATTCAACATAGGAGAAAAAGTGAAATCGGGTTTAGATGAACTAGAGTTCTTATGTAGCCAAGCGACTGAAAAGGTACAATTTAACTCAAAACATAGTCAAAATCAAAGACTTTTATGACATTGTTTACAAGATTCATTACGATAACAAATTAGATGAAGCCAACATTCAAAGACTTCATTACACAACAACAACGTTTTAAAAATTAAAAAGAGCGTCGGCATTTTGGTTTTTTTTTTTAAATAACAAATAGATTAAACATAACTGTAAATAAATATTTAAATTTAGGGTAAATTAGAAATTTATTGGCCATAAGTACCTATTACTAATTATATTTTAGAAGTATCCTTTTTTCAAATTACAATATGAAAATGTGTATATCCAACCAATTTACTCAGGAAACAATACGAGAGCACGAAAGTAAATTTGTTTGTTTTGATTAATGGAATGATAGCACTACCGATTACAAAGTGTCTCTAAAGACTAAATTTGTTATATATGAAGTTAAATATTATGTGATTATTTTAAATAAATTAAACGATTCGATGTATAAGTGTTATGAATATTTATATGTGAATTCTTTGAATACTTTATAATTTGATGAATGTTCAAATTAAAAATTAATTCTCTTATAAATAGAGGGTTATGATCCTCAAAGTAATTCTAACTAAAAATATATAAACACTTTTTTATCTCATCATTAGTGAACTAAAGTTTCATAGTGTTTACTTTCAAAGATCTATTCTCTAAATTTAGATACCTAAAACATGAATTAATTAGCTACTCTTCCGCTTATGTTCTTTTAATCAGAAACTAATATGGATTATGGTTGATAGATTTATAAAAGCCAAACAATTGATATTAGAGCCACCATATGCAGCTTCTGACTGATAATTAGGTTCTCTCAAAGGTTTTCTGCATTTATGAAATTAAAAAAATAATTTTGAACTTTTTAATGAAAATTTTAGATTGTTGAATATTAATTTTTCTTCAAGTTTATGCTTGAAAAATAAATTGGAAACTATGGATAGTTTTTGTATATCTAAAAATTATGCATTCTTAAATCTAGTCTTTTGCAGAGGAAGAAATTTGTTGTATTAATCAATGTCCTAAATGAAATTTAGAAATTTGGAAAATGCTAAATTTCTTATGTGTTGAAAATAGGGAGTCTAATGTATGCTCAAGTTTGTACGTATCCAAATATTGTGTACATAGTTAGAGTTTTGGGTATATACTTTAGCAGTCTAAGTATGGACCATTGGAAAATTGCCAACAAGGTCATGAAGTACTTGCAGAGATTAAAAGACTATATATACTCACATATTAGAGATCATATAACTTGAAGATCATTAGGTATTATGATTCTGATTTTGCATGACACTAATATAGTCGAACATATACATCATGTTAGGTTTTACTGTTGGCTGGTGGCGCTATTTCATGGTGTAGTGCAAAGCAAACACTCATAGCTTCCTCAACCATGGCCGCAGAACTGGAAGAAGTCTATGAGGCATTAAATCAGGGAATTTGGCTGAGAAATTTTGTCACAAGGCTATAAATTATGAAAGAAATTAAAAGACCACTAAAGATAATATTGTGACAATAAGTCAGTTGTTTTGTACTCCAATAATAATAGAAGTTTGGTAAAATCTAAAAATGTAGACATCAAATGCAGAGTTGTTAAAGAAAGGGTACAAAGTCGAGAGATTTTCATAAAATTTTTAAGTAAAAATCTCATGGTTACATATCTTCTAACAAAAGATATTGTATCAAAGGTCTTCCATGAGCAAACTGCTGGAATGAGCATTTCATTATTTGATAATCATTTTTCTCGTGGAATATATTCATTTGATTTTGGATTCTATATTGTTTGGTTGTAATTGCTAACGAATTTTCTATTGAGAAATAAAATTTATGTTATGTTTTGGTTTAGACTTTGTACAAAAAAGTTAAAAATTCTCCCTAAAGCAAGGCCAATTGAAAATTGACTTGTAAATATCATTTTTCATGTAATTTTCATGCCACATGTTTCATAATTGATCAAAATCATTCATCTATGTTGATTTATGTTACCATAAAAGGTTTAATTATGAATGATATAACAAAAGACGTTATGAGATAAGTTTATATAGTTAATAGAAAAAATTATTTATGCCTTGAATGTAATAAAATTTTGAGGTCACTAAATTCTATCACATTTTCAAGATATATATGTGACACAGTGAGAAAGTAAGATCTATTATGTTAGGGTAATTACTTAATAAGTTAAATATTATGTGGTCATTTTGAAATAAAGTAAAAGACTTGAGGCATACCCGTTATGACTATGTGTGGACATCTTTGATAATTTTTAATTTGATGAAGGAAAAGAAATAATTATCTTTATACATACAGGGCTATAGTCTCCAAAGTAAACCTAGCTAAATGTATAGAAGCTCTTTGCATCCTATCTTTAGAAAACTAATGTTTCATAGAGCTTATTTTTGAAGATTCAGTCTCTAAATTCATATATCTAAAACATATAATCATCAGATACATTTATGCTTATGTTCTTTTCATCAATATGGATTATGATTTATGTATTTACAAAATCTCAACACTACTAACATATGAGTGTCGTCACAAGTGTGTGACACTGTGTATGTTCTTTTAGTTTTTTTTTCATTTTTTTTTATTTAAATATGAAGTTCTATATTTTTTTTTCAATTTTTGACATTAATGCAAAGATTAAAAATAACATTTAAAAGATAAACATCTACAAAGATAAGCGATTCATCGAAGGAAATTATAGTAAAAACCAATACCAAAAAAGCATTTATTACATTTTAGTAAGAGACTGAAATCCCGAAAGGAAGCATGATCAGTGCATAGTGTTTTCCTCCTCTCAAAATAATCTTAGCCTTGACTAGAACAATATAACTAATGGTTTTTATGCTTGAACGAATTTGAAGAAATAGGAGAAGAGCAAAAATGGACAACATAACTACTGCTTTTACTACCAGTCTTCGTATGATTCTTATTACTTTTTGCAATAATGATTTTTAGTAATTCACAACAATAAATTATTCAACTAACCAACAACACAAAAAAAAAGCAAAAGAAATTTCTTAATCTACCTAAAGGAGGAAGAATGCAACAAAGGTGAGTTATGCATGATGTCAAACACGCTAATACTATAGCAATGATGAACATTCGTTTATGGAGAGTAAATAGGAGGGTTCGACGTGCTAGAGAAGCAAGAGATAGAAATGAAAATAATTTTAGTGGTCATATATTGAAGATACCACTATTCCATGAAAAGAATGATCCTGATCCGTATTTGGAATGGGAAAGCAATTTGAATTGGTCTTTGATTGTCAGGATTATTCGGAACAAAAAAGCCACGCATTGCAACCACTGGATTTTGTGACTATGTTATTGATTGGTGGGATCAGTTGGTGACAAGTAGACGACATAATAGAGAACATTACATTAATATATGGGCTGAGATAAAAACAATAATGAGGAAATGCCTTATTTCCAGTCATTACTACCAAAAGTTTCATCAAAAACTCAGAAGGCTAAGTAAAAGAAATCGGAGTGTGGAGGATTATTATTAGACATGGCTAAATTATTAAGTGGATTAAACAGAGTAGTTTATGTAACATTAAAAATACAACATTAGGTGGAAATGGAAGAAATGTTGCACANAAAAGAAATCGGAGTGTGGAGGATTATTATTAGACATGGCTAAATTATTAAGTGGATTAAACAGAGTAGTTTATGTAACACTAAAAATACAACATTAGGTGGAAATGGAAGAAATGTTGCACAAAGTTATTATGGTTGAACAACAACTCAAGAGGAGGGGCATTTCATGCCAAACTTATGGTTCTAGCATGAAATATAACTATTTTAAAGGAGGAGAAAAAGAGTTCAAGATCAAAGTTTGAGCCAAATCCAAAAAGGAGGCAAAACCAATTTCTTATGGTTTGTATTCAAACGGTAAAGTTGACAGTTCCAAGACAAGATATAAATGTCCAAATTTTTAAATGTCATGGAAGAGGACATTATGCTAATGAGTGTCCCAAAAAAAGACTATGATACTTAAGGACAATAGTGAGAAGAGACCGAAGAAGAAGTAGTTTACGATTCGATGACATATGTGGAAGATTGTGAATAAGATGCATGTAAAGGAGACTTACTAATTGCAAAAAGATATTGAATGGTAATACCAAAGCTGATGAGAATGAGAAAAGGGAAAATCTATTCTACTAAAAGCCTGCAGTTTCATTATTGATGGAAGGAGGTGTACCAACGTGGCTAATATTTTCATGGGATAAAATCTTGATTAAAAGACAAGAAAACATCTCAAACCTCCCCATCTACACTGGCTAAAAGACAAAGGGAACATGTAGGTAACTAAGCAAGTGTTAGTTCCTTTATTAGAAAAATAAGAGGATGAGATACTATGTGATATTTTTCCAATGAAGGATTTGCATATTCGGTTAGGGAGGCCATGGAAATTTGACCGTAAGGTGTCTCATAATGGCTTCTCTAACAACACTCATATGAGTACAAAGGTAAAATGGTCATTCTGATTCTTACGACCCAGCGGTAGATCTATCAATATTATTTCAATTGTGCTCCAAATTTTTAGGTAAGTTTGCATGATCCAACAATATTTAATACATTAATATTAAACGTACATCTACCCGAAATTAAATTTCAACAAGAAAGACATGGTTACCTATTGTTGTATCGAATTTATTTCAAGCAATCTACATCTGAATTTAATCCGAGATGTTTATTGCAAGATGATAAAGACGAAAAAACAATATTAGCAGTACATAGTAAAGACACTCCCACGTCTAATTACACCTAAACAATTAATTTGGATCGAGATTACTATACTCGATCAATGGAAAATAAGTATAACTCAACATCCATGAAATTTTGAACAAAAAACTATTACTATTATAACCAAGCAAACTGATGAAAAAAATACTATTGAGATTTGGATTATTTCGAGATCCACCCTCATTAAAGATCAGTTCGTTCTATCCTATATCTTCTTTTTCTAATTATAGAACTGGAAGAACCAGTACTGAATCGGAAGAGAGCATCGAATAAAACTTATTCAAAAATCCTAAGAAAAAACCAATTAATTTTCAATCACCTATTGCAGAACCTATTCAAAACTCAGAAGTTGGATCAAGTTTTCCAACCTCTCCAACACCATATGATTTTAAATCAATAAACGTTATTTTAAATACATTTGAAATAGATAAAGATTAAAAACATTTGAAATAGATAAAGATTATCTCAGAGAAGAATTTTTATCAAACACAAATAAAGATAAAAGAAAATGGTATTTTCAAAACTTTTCCAAAGAAACAACTATAACCTATCGAGACATATAGCCATATGGAAAATTTAGAAACAAATATCCCCTTCTTCATATGGTTCGCGACATATACCTTACAAAATAACATAGACTACCCTTATAAAAATGAATCAATTAACACTAGCTTATCTTTGTATAATACTTGGGAAATGACTAACGGAGACAAACTTAAATCAGTTCACCCACTTTTAAAAGATTTAAAACTATATACACCACAACGATAGGTAATAGATACCCCATTTAGAACATGCGCAAATAGAGATGATAAAGACA